>CAUYQU010070757.1:0-10001 GCA_963574635.1 Cheracebus regulus | reverse complement strand
AGCGCTTGTTTTTTTTTTTTTTTTTTTTTTTTTTTTTTGAGACAGTCTCACTCTGTTGCCCAATCTGGAGTGCAGTGGTGTAATCTTGGCTCACTGCAACCTCTGCCTCCTGGGTTCAAGCGATTCTCCTGCCTCATCCTCCCGAGTAGCTGGGATTACAGGTGTGCGCCACCACGCCCAGCTAATTTTTGTATCTTTAGTAGAGAGGAGGTTTCACCATGTTGGTCAGGCAGATCTCGAACTCCTGATCTTGTGATCCACCCACCTTGGCCTCCCAAAGTGCTGGGATTACAGGCGTGAGCCACCACACCTGGCAAGCTTGTTGAGAGTTCTCTCATTTGCTAGGCAGCTGCCTTTCTTCTGATGTTAGATAGGCTGCTGGATAGATTCTACTCACTGTCTGGTGAGATCAGTGGTTGGGCTCTGCTATTAGGCAGAGTTAATGGCCAGATACTGTGATGGCTTCTCATCAGGCCAGTTACAAGATGTATTCCCTGGATGGGCAATTCTGCTATTTGAGATCTGCAGTTGGGCTCCAAGGTTAGACACAGTCATTTCTTGGGAGAGGGGAAATTCCAGAAGCTGTGCTTCTTAGAAATGCACAATTGAGGATTACCTCCCTGTCAGGGTAGAGCCATGGGATTGGCTTGTAGCTGAGTTGAGTGGCTGTTTGACTGCCTGGGTCAAGCCGATCTAGGCTCTATGCTTCTCCAAGATAGGTGAAAGTGAAATCTCCCTGCCTGTGCAAAGTCACTGGAATGGCTTATCTGCTGAATGGAGCCACTGCCTGAATACCCATGTCAAGTCAGTCTAGACCATTTAATTATCTGAAATCCTTAAAGGTGGGAGTCTTCCTGCCAGGGTGGGGTTGTAAAGCAGGCTTTTTGGCTGAGGGTGGGGGAAGCTGCTGCTTGACCCCTCAAGTCAAACTGGTATAGACTCTTCACTTCTCCAAAATGGTAGGAAGTGGGCATCTCCCTGCATATGCAGGGTTACAGAGGTGGGCTCTGAGGCCGGGTGGGGAAACTAGCAGCCTAGGGACTCAAGCTAGGATGAACTTCCCATCATCCTTCTGAAGGCAATTAGCTCAGCTTTGAGGGTCAACTATGAGGTTGGCTGGTATCTGTGACCAGGTATCACAGCTGACAGGAACACAGAGGTCAAGATCCATGCACTGGTCAATATGACCTCTGCCTTCTTTATCTATTTCAAGTTGACTCCAGGCAGTCTAGCCAGGCTGACTGCTTCCTGTGAGGTGAGCCTGGAGTGGGCTTCATAAGATGCATATCAGAATGGTAGGGATGCTGGATGACTGCATCCAGTTCCCTTCTCCCCTGTTGAAATTGTGGGTTCAGAGAAAAAATCTCCATCTGGTGTTGTGCTTGACTTGGTGGAAGGGGAGGGGCAGCACTGTTAGAATAAGATCATTCTTACACTTCGAATTCAGGTTTTATTCAGTTCTGCAAACCATGTGGGTACCTCAGGCTTGTTTCCAAGTGTTGCAGTTTTCAAAAGGATGCTCTAGTCTGTGGATAGTTGCTAGGTGAACTTTCTGGGTCAGGGCCAGGGACGGTGGGAGGGTGGCGGGGGAAACGGTATGGAAGTGAAGCTTGAGATTTCCTATTCTGCTATTTTGTTGATGTCACCAGTCAGCGGACCCAATACATTTAAAAAATCATGTAGTTATTTAGATGACTATGACTATACTTCCATTTTGATTTTCTAGCACTATAAAAAAATCTGTTAATGCTTAGAAAAAGATAAACAAGTAATTTTTAAGTGCCTGTGAACTTCTCCAGAGCAAAATCTTCCAATTCATTTCACTTGTTTGCATAGAAAATAAGGTTTTTCTCTTCCATTATAATTCTTTCTACTAGATATAGATACGTCAAAACATTTACATAATATTACACTTTAATTGGGTGGAGGATAAAAAGTGGACTGATTTTGGGATACTGCCAGTCTCTCCTGGGAGTTATGTCATTAGTGGTGTTTGAGACTAAACCTACAAATAAAATGCATTAATATTTCAAAAAACTATCTCAATATGAGTTAGAATTGAGATATTAAAATCAATACTCCCACATATATGCAGCAAATCCTTGATTCTATTCTCTTTCCTAGAAAGTGACTATCTTTAATTTTTTCCATTGTTGTGAATCTGGAAGTCAAAGAAAGGCTCTCTTGAGTTTCCTGATAATATATCGTGGTGGGCTTTTCAGAGTCAGAAAACAAATTAAAATCTTAGAAAATCTTACAGTTCTTGCTGAACAAATAAAGCTAATGTCTGGCAATAATACTATATTCCTTTGTACTGCCATATAAAACTGACAAAAAATGATTTTCAGAAATATCATTTCAGAAAAACACAGATTCATCAAAAAAGCCCTACACAAAACCTGGAAAGAGTAAACCTCATGACATTAACATTAATAGAGATTGACTATTCTTACACAAATGATTCCTTTTAAGGCAAAACATTACAAAGGACTTGAAGACCGAGATCTAGGGTTTATTGGCAAAGGAATTCTGAGAAACAATTAGAACTTTAAAAAGGCTGGGTAGGGTTGTCCACACCTATAATCTCAGCACTTTGAGAGGCTAAGGGTGGGTGGACCGCTTGAGCTCAGGAGTTTGAGACGAACTTGGGCAACATGGCAAAACCCAATCTCCACCTAAAATACAAAAACTAAGCCGGGTATGCTGGCATGCATTGGTAGTCCCTGCTGTTTAGGAGGCTGATGTGGGAGGACTTCTTGAGCCTGGGAAGCAGAGTCTGCAGTGGGTCGAGATCATGCCACTGCACTCCAGCCTGAGTGACAGAGCACGATCCTAATTTAAAAAATATAAAATAAAGAAAAACTACACTAGAACTTATCATCTGCCATGCTAAGGAGCTGTAGATTTGATTCTGTTGGCTGCTGGGAGCCATTCAAGAAATATAAGTATGGCAATGGGGGTTAAAATGAATAGAACAGGGTTTTGGGAAATCACTCCATCAATGTAGGAAAGGCCATATTGAAAACTAAAAGTAGGGAATTCAGTTGTATTACAATATTGTAAACCAGAGGTAAGCAAACTTTCTATATAGGACCAGATAGTATTAAATAGATATTTTGGGGTTTGTAGGCCACATGGTCTCAATCACAACTACTCAAATCTGTCATAGAAGCATAAAAGCAGTAATAGACAAAAGTAAATGAGTGGCTATATTCTATTAAAACATTATTTCAAAAACAGATGGCAGGCTGGATTGTCTATAGTCTGTATTTTGTCAACTACTATTTTAAGACAAAAGTAAATACCTAAACTTGGCAAACATGGTGATAACAAAGATATAAGAAAACAAATCTTAAATATTTATGTGGAAGATCTGATAGGTTTTGGTGATTGATTAGATGTAGTAATAGATATTACAGAAATAAGACTTCAGGATGACTTTCAAATTTCTAGCTTGGTAAATAGGTGGGTAAATGTATATTAAATGAGAGGGAATCTAGTACAGTGTTACCTTTTAAATGTCCCCTCCAAAACTCATGTTGAAATTCAAGTGCCATTGTGACAGTGTTAAGTGGTGGGACCTTTATGAGGTGACTAAGCCATGAGTGATCTGCCCTCATGAGTAGATTAATTCCATTATCATGTGAATAGGTCTATCATTATGGGTGTGAGCTCCTCAAAAAGGACGTTTGAACTTATTTCCTCCCTCTGTCTTGCACCTTCACTTATCTTTTAGACTTCTGCTTTCCTCTTTCTACCATGGGCTAACACAGCACAAAGGCTCTCATCAGATGCTGGCACCATGCTCTTGGACTTCCCAGCCTCCACAACTATGAGCCAAACAAAATTCTGTTGCTTATAATGACCCATTCTTTCATATTCTGTTATAGCAGCAGAAAATGGACAACGATAGGGTGTAAATTTGGTAAGAATGATTATAATTTCTGTTTTGAAATGTTGAATTTGAAGTCCCTGTGAGACATCTAATTGAGATGGCTATAGCATGTGAGGGAAGGTGTTCTCTCTCCGGGTCCACAGGAGGGCGTACTTTTAAGGACAAGAACGTCCCAGTGCCATGCCCCTCTCTCATCTCTCTCCATTCAGATTTAACTGTCTTCGTTTACATTTTCTCGGGCACGGGAAGAATCAAAAGTCAATCACAGCAGAAGTTCCAAGGAACTCCTTTCATTGGCCAGAGAACTTGGAGAAGGTGGGGTTCCTCTCAGGTTAAAAGTCCCCGTCTTCCACACCCCTTTGGACTCCATGTTTCAAGCCGCGGGGATGCAGCCCAGACCATCTTAAGTGGCGCGGGCCACCGGAATTGAAAGCGCAGTTTTTTCCCTCCAAGCTCTTTCTCTGCTTTCCCTCTCCCTCCCAGCTGTTTCTCTGGGCAAAAACCTGAGGGAGGGGGGACAGGCAAATGCGGTAGAACCAGGCACAAGCCGGCGGGGCCAAGTGGGGGAGCACTCCCCATGGGCCTTTCGCTCCTTGCCAGCTGCAAAAGGAGACCATGGCCCAGCCCTGTGGGTGGGCCCGGGCGAGCACAGCAAACCACAGCCGCCAGCATTGCGGGCCGAAAGGACAAGGGCTTGGTGTTTCCCAGCCGGGCATGGAGGCTCTAAATGCTGTAATTTCCCTGGACACTCCTGCTGCCCGCGCTAAGCAGAGCAGCAGCGCTTAACAAAACAAAGCGGTGGAGGCAGCGCCAGCATGAAACCCTGGAACCCGGCTGTTAAAAACCGCAGTCAGGGACGGAACAAGGGAACCTCCCCCAGGGTGTCCACCTGCCGCGGCGGATCCCTATGTGGTCAGCGGCTGGGGAAGTGGCCCAGGGTGCGCACATGGTCCTGGCATCATGGCGAAATGGAACGCAGCAAGGGGCGGTGCAGGCCTTCCCCTCCGGCACAAAACTGACAGCAGCAAGTGGCTTTTTTTCTCTCCCAGCTGAGAGAAAGGAAATAGCTGCTGGCCATCAGCCCCAACTGGCTTTCCGGCAGGCCACACTGCCTCAGGGTGCAGCATTCTCTTTCAAAATATGGCTTAACCCAGTGAAAGCGCAGAAGGTGAAAAAAAAAATGGCTTAAGAAAGCTTTCTGCCTTGCCTTAATGAAAGGAGCCTGTAGGCACAGTTGGCTAAGGTAGGGCCTGCAATTGCAAGGTTGCTGGTTCAAATCCCTGGTGGAGTCAGTCTTGAATTAGGGAAACCTCTTGGGAAATGCAAAAGCTGAAGGCTATGGAACTTTGTGTTTTGTGTATAATTTGTCTTGCTTAGGATTGGCTTTCTCTCTATGGCAGAACTTTTTCATCTAGAAGACCATAGTTAAACCAGTTCTAGGGCCCAAATAGTTAATGGCAGGTCTCGCATCCCTAAGGACATTTTCCTACAATGGAAAATGGGTTAGGAAAGGAGGGCTGGGTCCTGAGGGTACTGTTCCAGCCACAGCCACGCAGCCAGCCTTCTTTAAATTGTGTGCTCTAATGGCCCCTCCCTAGAAGTTTACCCTTCTGGGGCAGTCTTATAAATTGGCCTGTGTAAATTGGACTTTTGCTGGGGAATATTGGTACCCATCTCCTGAGCCTCACTGGCCTTGTTGGGGCTCATTGGTACGATTACTACCCAACCCAAGAGCCCCTTTCATTCCATACCTCTACGGTAGTCACTGGAGGTCATGTAGACAGTGAGTGTGAGTGGTCCTATGATGCTGGTAGGTGTGATTATAATTCAGTACATGGGAGGCCCTCTGATAAGATGGATCACACATCGTGGGCACATGAAATTTCGGGGTGCTGACCGAAAGATGTTTCATTTCAGTACCTGTTTTGCCTAAGGGGTGCCTTAGATCGAAGTGGCTGTAATTTCTTTAACTGGGGGTGCGGGCATCCCTTGTGTTCGATTTCAGATGGGTGCTTCTATTCCCAAGCTCAAGTCCCCATTAAAATGTATCCTGGAAAATTGGGAACAATTTGACACATGACCTTTGAAGAAGAGGCGGCGGCTCATCTTCCTCTGCCGAACAACATGGCCAAATTACCCCCTGCTGAGTGGAAAGACCTGGCCTCCAAAGGGAAGTATAGATTATAACACTATTCTTCAATTAGACCTGTATTGTAAAAGTGAGAGTAAATTGTTTGAGGTCCCCTATGTGCAACTTTTCTTTTCCCTAAGGAATATGCCTCAGCTCTGTCAGGCCTGTATCCCATACCCTATTCAGCCCTCCTCAGGACTACCTCCACATTTGGGACTCCCTGTGGCAACTATCTCCACCAATGCCAACCACGGCTCCTCAGCTCCTATACCCCAGCAGAAGCCAGGGAGAGCCGAAATGGCCAGGGCATCTCAGGCTACCGGGATGCCCCAACACTGCCCTCTACAGGTAGTAGGAGGAAAAGTTGGCCCAACCAAAATAACTCTAGAACTCCAATTATCATAGTGGGAAAGGAAGCTGCCTCTTTCTAGGAAAAATGCTGCTATTTTGTTAACCAGTTAACTACTGTTTTAAACACAGAACTCAGAAATCAATCAAACACAGGGCTAAAAATCTTTAAGAAACAGTATTGTAAAGCTTGTTTAACAACTATCCTGGCTCTATTCTCTCCCAGGCTCGTTTATAACCATTCTATATTTGTTAGCCTCTGGGCCAGTCATCTTTAACCACTTGTCACATTTGTTTCTTATAAAACCATAAGGTCACAAATAATCCTGCTGTTGGAACCCTGGATGTCCTTGGCTCATGAGCTCTGTTGTGGACCTCTAGATCAACCTGCACCCCTGAAAGGCTCCCCTCTGGAGGAAACCTCAACTGCAGGGCCCCTTCTACACCCCATTTCAACAGGAAGTAGTTAAATAGTGATCGACACCGTGTTCCAACAGAAGTTGAACTTTCCTGTTCAGAGGTGGGGAATGAGGGAAGGTGTTCTCTTTCCGGGTCCACAGGAGGGCGTAATTTTAAGGGCAAGAATTTCCCATTGCCATGCCCCGCTCCCATCTCTCTCCATCCAGGAGATTTAACTGTCTTTGTTAAATTTTCATAGGCATGGGAAGAATCAAAAGTCCATCACTCCAGGAGAAGTTCCAAGGAACTCCTTTCATTGGCCAGAGAACTTGGAGAAGGTGCGGGTTCCTTCCATGTTAAAAATCCTCTTCTTCCACACCCCTTTGGACTCCATGTTTGGATCCCCTTCCACCCTCGTGGCAGCTGTATTTCTCTCTCCTGGATTTCCCCTCTGGAGTCCCTTTCCACACTCTTCGTGAAGTTTTCTCTCTTCTCCTTTTTTTCTCTTTCTCTACCTAAATAAAATCACTTTCTGCAAAAACTCTGGAGTCCAGTATTTGCTTTATGAGCGTACCTGGTCCCCTCTCTCATTCTTGAGAGAGCAGGAGACCAAGAATCTTGGAGAAACATCCTCTCAGGGGAGCTGAGGGCTCCCCTGAACCCCAACACATGCTTTTCTACCTTCACAACTTATCAATCCCCAACATCCTGTCAATTCTTCTTTACAAAGGTCTCAAATTTCTTTGCTATCCAGTCCCCCTGCCCCTGGCCTGGCCATTCCCAATGCCCTTGATTAGCCACTTATGATCTGGCCTCAGAACTGATTTTCAGACTTCAAGCCTCAGTGCATTCTAATTCACTGTTCATATTAAGGCCAAAGAAACCATCTTAATATATAAATCTGATCATGCCCCTTCCCTACTTAAAATTCTTCAGTAGCACCCCAACAAAATACAAGCCCTTTTGTGATCTGACTAATGTCTACTTATTGTAAACTAATAGTAACAAACAATAATAGCATTAATAGCTATCTTTCACATTTATATGATAGTGTTACCTTCAGCTGAAAAAATCTGCCTCATAGAGACTTGTAAGATTATGCCAAAATATTGAGTTCTGTGCAGATAGAAAAAACAGGTTTTTTTCCCCACATTTACCTGCTTCTGTTTTCTAAAATGTCCTTTGTGTGTGTGTGTATGTGTATTTTTTTTTTAATGAAAAAGCATAAAAACACACAAAGACCAACAACAATCAACCCTCTTTTCTGCCAACTCCTTCTGCTCGGTCCTTAAGAAAGCTCTATCTTCCCATCCTTTGAAGACACTGTCTGGGTGCAGCAGTAATTCCTCTCCTGTCTGGCTCCTGCTACTGGTCTTCTCATCTCCGCTTCTGCAGTGCTCACTTCTCTTCTTGGCACACTAAACCACTTTTTCCCACCATACCAACTACTTGGCTCCTGATTTCCAGCCACAGACTCAGAGATTGAGCTCTAGAGGGCAAGCCTGAAGGGCTATGTCCCTGGCAGGGAGCCTATATGCACTAGTCTCCTCCAAAGAGAGCGCCTAGAGACTAGATCTAAGGGAGTTTATAATTTACAGTCTTCTGGCCACAGATGACCCTGAAGTTACAATGTCCCTTTATAGGATGTGTCAGGAGTTCTCTTTGCTTCCTCTTTGGTCACTCAATCAGTTTCCACATCAATTTGCCACTTCTTTTTTCACAACCAACCTTTTCCCATCTTTTCTGTGTTCTTTTCAAGTGCTTCTTTAATCTCCCCCTTAGATAAGTGCCACAGATTCCTAACTGATCTTTTTGCCTCTAGTCTTCTTCCACTGTAATCTACCTCATTAAGATAGTACTCAAAAACATTAAATAGATCCAAAAGAAAGCTGAAATAGTCTGCTTCAACATCTCTACATTCCAGCCCAACACTTCTAGTCTCAGTATTTTCCTATGGAGATAGTTAGGCCTTTTCCAGTGCCCTGCCCTCATCAGGCCCTATGCTTTCTTGTTTCCAAGTACTTTCTCAAGTCCCCTCCAAAAATAAATGACTTCTTACCTGTTTCATCCTGCTACATTTACAGCCTAGCTTAAATGCTACCTATTCCATTAAGCTTTCCTTATTCATAGAAGTCAACTATTCTTGCCTTAAATTCCTTAACACTGTCTGTGTCATATATTAACTACTCACCAACTTCTATCCCTGCATGCATTACATACTTCCTTATACTATAGCCTTTCAAACTCTCATCTTCTTCGTTCTTGGACTTTTCACAGGGTCATCACAAAATAAATGTTTCTTCTCAACAACTATTTTAAAAGTCAAGCCTCTGTCCCTCACATCTCTAAACTCTGTGTACCTCACACATTTAAGGGCCTCAGTGAATACAGGTATTTCACTTATTTACTCATCCAATAAACATTTCCTGAGTACCTAGCATATGCCAGACAGAAGTTAAAAATTCACCAAAAGGATTACATTAAAGTTCTGAAAATGCCCCCACCTTCCATTGTGTTGAAAGATGTTCTTTTCTCATTAAAAAGAGATCAAACAGCTTCTCAGTTCCTCCTAGGTCAAATTTTCATAGTATGAATGATTATTTTCTTAATACGACTGATTATTTTTCATAAATTCCCTAAGCAGCTATCACAGATATGTCCATATTCAAACCAGAGTATAAAAACCATTCTAAATTCAAGCATAAGTGATTTTACAAATTTGATCAATTTAGATTCCCACACTTCTCTGTCCTTTTCTCTGATGTAAAAAAAATCAAGAGCTTACTGGGTTACTCTAAAATTCAAAGTTATAAATTTCAGCTTTAATACTTATAGGGGAGAGATCCAAGATGGCTAATTAGCAACAGCTCAGGAATGTAGCTCCCAGGGAAAGCGCAGAGAATGAGTGGATGCCGCACTTTCCGACGAATTTTTGTTGCCCACAGACCGGGAGATTCCCAGCAGAGGAGCCACACAGGTCGCCAGGGCAACTCTTTTGGCCGGTGCGGCTGTTTTGCCGGTGCCCCAGCGCGGCGCTTCTCGGTGCGGAGTATACAGGACTGGGTGCCCTTTTAGTCGGGCTCCGCTGGTCCCATCCCCACAAGGAGAAGAGCAATTGGAAGTGGTGAGGAATGAGAGCAAGCACAGCTGAACCCGGGAAGCACAGAAAGCACAGCTGAATCTGGGAAGGCCCAGCTCTGTGGGGAAGGGGTGTCCGCTGAAGGAAAA
>CAUYQU010070754.1:0-13324 GCA_963574635.1 Cheracebus regulus | reverse complement strand
GCTCTTTTTTTTTTTTTTTTTTTTTAAAGACAGGGTTTCACCATGTTGGTCAGGCTGGTCTTGAACTCCTGACCTCAGGTGATCCGCCCGCCTTGGCCTCCAAAGTGCTTGGATTACAGGCGTGAGCCACCACGCCCAGCCGCCAATTTTTGTACTTTTTATGGAGAAGGGGTTTCACCATGCTGGCCAGGCTGCTCTCAAACTCCTGACCTTGTGATCTGCCCGCCTCGGCCTCCAAAAATGCTGGGATTACAGACATGATCCACAGCCATGGTTTGTTTTGTCCTGTTTTGTTTTGTTTTATAGAGACGAGGTTTCACCATGTTGGCCAGAATGGTCTCAATCTCCTGACCTCGTGATCCTCCCACCTTGGCCTCCCAAAGTGCTGGGATTACAAGCGTGAGCCACCATGCCCAGCCCACAACCATGGTTTTAAATAACATTCATATGCCGAGAACTCCCATAACTCTAGTCCTTCTCACTGGATTCCCCAACTCCATTGATTCATGTCTGCAAGGTCTCCAGCTGTATATCTAACTGGCATCTATTTATCATATAAAAAATAATTTTTTTTTGAGACAGTGTCTTGCTCTGTCACCCAGGCTGGAGTACAGTGGTGAGATCATGGCTCATTGCAAACTCCTCCTCCTCCTGGGCTCCAGTGATACTCCCATCTCAGCCTTCCAAGTAGCTGAGACTACAGGCAGGCACCACCAAGCCTGGCTAATGTTTGTACTTTTTGTAGAGACAATGTTTCATCATGTTGCCCAGGCTGGTCTCAAACTCCTGGGCTCAAGCTATCTGCCTGAGTAGGCCTCCCAAAGTGTTGGGATTACAGGCACAAGCCACTGTGCCAGGTCCCAAAGCAATTCTCTAAAACCTGAAGCAAAGCTCATCACTCATCCCAAAACCCTCTGATGGCTTTTCGTTCCACATAAAGAAAGCACAAATCCTTACAATGGCTTTGTTAATTACTACTAAATCTCTGACCTCCATAACTGGGACTCCCCTCAGTCATGCTGGCCTTTTTGTTCTCTCTCTCTCTCTTTCTCTCTCTCTCTCTCTCTTTCTCTCTTTTTCTTCTTTCTTTCTTTTTTCTTTTTTTTGACCGAGTTTCACTCTGTTGCCCAGGCTGGAGTGTAGTGGCGCAATCTCAGCTCACTGCAAACTCCACCTCCCGGGTTCAAGAAATTCTCCTGCCTCAGGCTCCCGGGTAGCTGGGACTACAGGCCCGCACCACTATGCCTGGCTAATTTTTGTATTTTTAGTAGAGACGGGGTTTCACCATGTTGGCCAGGATGGTCTCAAACTCCTGACCTCAAGTGATCTGCCTGGCTCAGCCTTCCAAAGTGCTAGGATTACAGGTGTCGGCCACCGCGCCCAGCTTTTTTTTTTTTTTTTTTGAATAAGGAGTTTCACTCTTGTTGTCTCGGCTGGAGTGCAGTGGTGCGATCTCGACTCACTGCAACCTCCGCCTCCCACGTTCAAGCGATTCTCCTGCCTCAGCCACCTGAGTAGCTGAGATTACAGGTACCCTACACCACGCTAATTTTTTGTAGTTTTAGTAGAGACAAGGCTTTTGCCATGTTGGGCAGGCTGGTCTCCAACTCCTGACCTCAGGCGAATCGTCCGCCTCCTCCTCCCAAAGTGCTGGGATTAAAGGCATGAGCCACCGTGCCCGACCTTGTTGTTTTTAATAAACACCAAGCATGCTCCCTTCAGGGCCTACGCATGTGTTGTCTTCTGCCTGTACTGCTAGATATTCTTTGTAACTTCCTCCTCTCCCCTCCAAGTATTTAAACAAAATGACACTTCCTGAAAGAGGCCTTGCCTAGCTATGATATTTAAAATTTTTAAATTACCAATTCCTACCACAATTCACTATCTCTTTTCTCTCCTTTTATTTTTTTTGAGATGGAGTCCCATCGCCCAGGCTGGAGTGCAGCAGCAAGATATTGGCTCATTGAAACCTCTGCCTCCTGGATTCGAGCTATTCTCTTGCCTCAGCCTCCTGAGTAACTGGGATTAGAGGCACACACCACTACACTTGGCTAATATTTTTGTGTGTGTATGCATATATATATATATAATTTTTTTTGTATTTTTATTTTTTGAGTTGGAGTCTCACTCTTGTCGCCCAGGCTGGAGTGCAAAAGCAGGATCTCTGCTCACTGCAATCTCTGCCTCCAGGTCCAAGCAATTCTCCTGTCTCAGCCTCCCAAGTAGCTGGGATTACAGGCACCCACGACCATGTCCAGCTAATTTTTATATTTTTAGTAGAGACCAGGTTTCACCATATTGGCCAGGCTGACCTCAGGTGATCCACCTGCCTCAGCCTCCCAAAGTGTGGGGATTACAGGCATAAGCCACCTCACCCGGCCAAAATAAAGTCACTCTGGTCCCAACACTCCACCTCGCTAATCCATCCATTACAATCTGATGCACCTATTTCTGCGATGGCCCCTGAGCCTTTAGGGGAGATGGTGAAATCATTTCCATGGTGTGGGTGACATGTTGCATCAATTTGTTTTCTAGTTGTAAGCAGAGGTGCCAGCAACAATACAACAGACAAGATATCATAGGTCAAATAGAAGGTACAGAATTTAAAATGCCTTTCGTTGCCATGTTTGCCCATAGCCAAACCAAGAGGAGAGCAACTAGGAGAAAGAAAGGGTAGACAAACACACTCTAGAAAGAGGTTTATTTCTCCTTCTATAGAGCAGAGCACCAGGAGGAACAGAAGACCATGGATGGAAATACATGTGTTTAGTAAATATTTGGTGGGTGAGTTCTTCTCCATCAAGTGGAATTACTGTGGTAATTTCATCTCTGTTAGTGAGGATATAGGCAGCCTAAGGATTATGGGCTGGGGGTGCATACCAAACATGTTGCCCAAGGGATGAAGGTGCCAGTATTATGTGTAAGGTTACAGGGACAGCAAAAGACCATGTAGAACGCCTGACCAAGGTGCCCTTTAAAAGAAACCTTGTTCCAGCGTATTGGCATGTGAAGCATCTTGGCCCAGACTCCAACAGGATCAATGCAGACCACTTATGCTGGCCAGGAAATCCCTTGCTCTTTGGCAATAAAGGCCCTGTTCGACCTGGGGGAAGTTGCCAGTCCAACCCTCATTCAAGTGTCCCCTCCCCTAGATCAAGGTCTTGGGGAGTCCTAAATAACATTTGCTGTTGGCCTGTTATCAGGGCTGGTAGAAATGCATCTGGTCAGACTTTCTTTAGAAGTGTTGTCAATAGACCCTCACCAGTGGTGGTCCTGAGTCCTTGGTATGGTGCCAGCACAGAATGTATTTCAACCAAATTAGGGTTTCTTTCTTTCTTTTTTCTTGTTCTTTCTTTTTTAGAAACAGGGTCTTGTTCTGTGGCCCAAGCTGGAGTGCAGAGATGCCATCACAGCTAACTGCAGCCTAGACTTCCTGGGTTCAAGCGAGCCTCCTGCCTCAGTCTCACAAGTAGCTGGGAATACAGTTGCATGTCACCACCATGCCCAGCGCTCGCTCGCTCTCTCTCTTTAATTTGGTAAAGATAGGATTGCATTATGCTGCCTAGCAGGCTGGTCTCCAATTCCTGGCCTCAAACAATTTTCCCACCTTGGCCTCCCAAAGCATTGGGATTACAGATGTGAACTGCCACCCCTGGCCTAAATTAAGCTTTCTTATTTTTCTTTTGAGACGAGGTCTTGCTATGTTGCCCAGGCTGGTGTGCAGTGGCTATTCACAGGCACCACCCCACTACTGATCAGCATGGGAGTTTTGGCCTGCTCCATTTCCGACCTGGGCTGGTTCACCCTTCCTTAGGCAAACTGGTGGTCCCCTACTCCCGGGAGGTCGCCATATTGATGCCGAACTTAGTGCAGGCACTTGATCAGAATAGCACACTACAGCCCAGAACTCCTGGGCTCAAGCGATCCTCCCACCTCAGCCTCTGGAGTAGCTGGGACTACAGGTATGCACCACCATGCTCAGCAAGCTTTCTTGCATTTTTTTGAGATGTTGTCTCTCTCTGCTGCCCAGACTGCTGTGCAGTGGTACAATCTCGATTCATTGCAACCTCCGCCTCTCAAGCAATTCTCTTGCCTTAACCTCTTGAGTAGCTGAGATTACAGGCACACGCTACCATGCCTGGGTAATTTTTGAATTTTTTTTTTTGAGACAGAGTCTCGCTTCATTGCCAAGTGCCAGGCTGGAGTGCAGTGGCATGATCTTGGCTCACTGTGATCTCCGCCTCCCGGGTTCAAGCAATTCTCCTGCCTCAGCCTCCCGAGTAGCTGGGACTACAGGCGCGCGCCACCACGCCCAGCTAATTTTTGTATTTTTAGTAGAGACGGGGTTTCACCGTGTTGGCCAGGATGGTCTCGATCTCTTGACCTCGTGATCCGCCCGCCTCGGCTTCCCAAAGAGCTGGAATTACAGGCGTGAGCCACTGTGCCCAGCCAATTTTTTAATTTTTTAGTAGAGACGGGGTTTCACCATGCTGGCCAGATTGGTCTCAAACTCCTGACTTCAAGTTATCCACCCGCCTCGGCTTCCCAAAGTGATGGGATTACAGGCATAAGCCACTGTGCCCAGCCCAAATTAAGGTTTCTAATTAAGGCCAAATTAAGGTTTCCCTGAAGCAAAACCTTCTCCCACCCATGCAATGTTCTGTATTACAAAAATACTCACTGTGTGTCTTCAAATTGCCATTTTTTGTTTCAATAAACCTTGCCACATGGAGATTATATGACAAATGAAATCTCTGGTCTATATCCCTTTCATGTGCCCAATCGTGGACATCATGCCCAGTAAAATGTGTGCCTGTCACTATAAATGCATCAAGGGTATCCATACATGACACTGAGTTGTTCCAAGCCCTTAATGGTGGCTATTTGGTTTGCCCTTTTACATGGGAAGGACTGTAACCATCCTGTGGTGGTATCTCCATGTTAGTATGTACTTTTATCCCAAGCTTACTGGCAGGGGTCCATTGTAGTCTATCTGCCAGCCTCTCACAAAAGTGACTGTCTCATATATGTGTCCAGATCTATGTGGGATGCAGCAGGGACACAGGTGGGAGCAAACTGAACAGTTTGTTACTGCTGCTGCTAAATCTGCATAGCAGAGGGGCAATCCTACTCCCTTTGCTGTTCACCAGCCCACTCATACGCTGTGATGCCCACTGTGTTTAAATGCCAATCAGCTAGCTCAGAAGAATTGCAAGGGAACCAGGGTTCTAATTTTTGCCGGGTACCAGCCTCCATGTTACAGGGGTGGGGGGGTGGGGGTTGAATCTGACCGGTGTGCTGAAACATGATATACAATTAGGTTTGTAGTGAGTTCTTGTAGCTTGTCCCAAATATCTTTCCACATAGCAGCTCCCCACAGTATGTGCCAGTCATCCCAGCCCACTGGGAAAGCCGACTTATAAGGTCCTTTTATTTTATTTTATTTTTTTTTTTTTTTGAGACAGAGTCTTGCTCTGTTGCCCAGGCTGGAGTGATATGATGCAACCTCAGCCTCCTGGGTCAAGCAATTCTCCTGCCTCAGCCTCCCGAGTAGCTGGGACTACAGCCATGTGCCATCACACCCAGCTAATTTTTGTATTTTCAGTAGAGACAGGGTTTCACCATGTTGGCCAGGATGGTTTCCATTTCTTGACCTCGTGATCCACCCACCTGAGCCTCCCAAAGTGCTAGCATTACAGGCATGAGCCACCACACCTGGAGGTCCTTTTTTTGTTTTTTTTTTTTTAACCGAGACAGGGTCTTGCTCTGTCAACCAGACTAGAGTCCATTGGCACAATAATGACTCACTGCAGCCTCAACCTCCTGGCCTCAAGCAATCCTACTGCCGCAGTCTCCTTAGTAGCTGGGACTACATGTATGCACCGCAACACCGAGCCAATTTTTTTTAAATTTTGTCCCTTGGCATTTTAAACCCATTTTTACATTTTTTGTAGAGATGAGGATCTTGAACTCCTGAGCTCAGGTGATCTCAGCCTCCCAAAGTGCTGGGATTATAGGCATGAATCACCGCTTCTGGCAAAGATCATTAAATACTGCCTATTTGTACACAGAACTATAGGCCATGGCTCATGGGTACAAACCAATCATGCAGAGCAGAGTTCTGCCTATTGACTGCTTTGCTGCATTCCCTTCTCAAACCATATGATATCTGTCTGTGAATGGACAGCTGCAGCTACTGCGTGTCCATCTATACAGGTTACCTCTGCTCAATCCATCTGAGTATCAGGTGATTTCAGGAATGAGGGCCGTGCCTCCATGTACACACTCTGCAATAGGGGCAGCACTGGTCTCATAGTATACTGGCCTTCAGATAGCATGCACAGTTGGGCGTGGTGCCTTACACCTGTAATCCCAACACTTGGGAGGCCGAGGCAGGGGAATCACCTGAGGTCGGGAGTTTAAGACCAGCCTGACCAACATGGAGAAACCCCATTTCTACCAAAAAAAAAAAAAAAAAAAATAGGCCGGGTGCAGTGGCTCATGCCTGTAATCCCAGCACTTTGGGAAGCCAAGTCAGGCAGATCACAAGGTCAGGAGATAGAGACCATCCTGGCTAACACGGTTAAATCCCATCTCTACTAAAAATACAAAAACTTAGCTGGGTGTGGTGGC
Organism: Cheracebus regulus; assembly: GCA_963574635.1. Lineage (NCBI taxonomy): Eukaryota > Metazoa > Chordata > Mammalia > Primates > Pitheciidae > Cheracebus > Cheracebus regulus. Next base: position 6,691 of record CAUYQU010070754.1, on the reverse strand, counting down.
ACATACCTGTAGTCCCAGCTACTCGGGAGGCTGAGGCAGGAGAATCACTTGAACCTGGGAGGTTGAGGTTGCAGTGAGCCGAGATCACCAAAAAAAAAAAAAAAGAATGTGGTGACGACACATGCCTGTAATCCTAGCTACTCAGGAGGCTAAGGCAGAAGAATTGCTTGGAGATCCAGGTTGTAGTGAGCCAAGATCTCACCATTGCACTCCAGCCTGGGCAACAAGAGTGAAATTCCATCACACACACACACACACACACACAGATAGCATGCAATTCATCTCTCAAGGGACTCATGGAGAGGGCACTACATTGTTGCAGGAATGCATGCCACTTTTGTAAAGTGGAGGCCTGGGCAATAGCTGAGGCAGTCCTGGCAAACAACCCTTCCATCCAGCCTTTGATAGGAAAACCTGTTCATTCCCTCTCTTTCTTTCTCTTTCTTTCTTTCGTTCGTTCATTCTTTATTTTTCTTTCTTTCTCTCTTTCTTTCTTTCGTTCGTTCGTTCTTTTTCTTTCTTTCCTTCTTTTCAGACTGAGTTTCACTCTTGTTGCCAGGCTGGAGTGCAATGGCGCAATCTCAGCTCACCACAACCTCCGCCTCCCGGGTTCAAGCGATTCTCCTTCCTCAGCCTCCCCAGCAGCTGGGATTACAGGCGCCTGCCATCATGCCTGGCTAATTTTGTATTTTTCGCAGAGTTGGGGTTTCTCCATGTTGGTCAGGCTGTTCTCCAACTCCCAAACTCAGGTGATCTGCCTGTCTCAGCCTCTCAAAGTGCTGGGATTACAGGCATGAGCCACTACACCTGGCTTTCTTTCCTTCTCTCTTTTTTTTTGGGTGGGACAAGGTCTTGCTCCTCCAGCCTAGGTGGTCCTTCCACCTAGGTGGTCCAGCCTCGGTGGTCCTTCCACCTAGGTGGTCCAGCCTCGAATGGTCCTTCCACTTTGGCCTCTCAAAGTGCTGGTATTACAGGTTTGAGCAACCATGCCTGGCCAGGAGACTCGGCCTTCTTGTTATTGGCAAAGCAGCAGTTTTGGTTTCACTTGCTACAAGACCTTGTACATCCCTCAGGATCTGTGGTTCAAGTGAGGAATAGTGGGTTTCAACAGTATTGGTCCAGAGGTGTGACCAAAATCCTAGAGAAACTGCTTTCCCATGTCGGACTTGCCAGAGGGCCCAACTGGTCACATCTAAAGACAGCATTTATGCTCACATCTAAGACATCACTGTCCCAGAAAGGGGGAACCTAAGGCTTGTACCTGAGCCACTAGCATTTTAGCCCTCGCAAATGTTTCCTCTTGTTTTTTATACCAGTACTAAACTAACTAGATCCCTTCTTTACTAGTCACTATAGGGGATACAAACATTCAGCTAAATGTGGAATAATGTCTGCTAGTATCCCAAAAGACCGAGGAAACTTTGTAACTGTTTACCTGTTTTAGGGATGGAAAATTTTTGTATTTTGCCAATGACTGTGCCTGGGATAAGGTGTGCCTTACCCGACCAAGTGACCCTCTAAAAACTTTACAGATGGTGTTGGCCTTGTATCTTTTTGTGTATTGACGGCCCATCCTCTGGATTGGAGGACGGTGAACAAGCATCAAGGTGTTGCTATAACACCGACAAATCTTCAGAGGTTGGCATAATAGTGCCACTTGACAGCAAGTGGCAGTGGACACAGAGTCAAACCTCTAACAATCATACCATGACAAATAGGAAGTCTGTGTAAATAACCCTGGAGCAACACTTGGAATGTCCACCTTGGCTGTCCCAAATAAAAGCAAATTGGCCACGTATGTTGGCTCACACCTATAATCCCAGCACTCCGAAGGCTGGAGGATCACTTGAGGTCATGAGTTCTAGACCAGCCTGGCCAACATGGTGAAATTCTGTCTCTACAACAAATATAAAAATTAGCTGTGCATGGTGGTACACACCTGTAATCCCAGCTACATGGGAGGCTGAAGCAGAAGAATCTCTTCAACACAGGAGGTGGAGGTTGCAGTGAGCTGAGATTATGCCACTACACTTTACCCTGGGCCACAGTGGGAGACTCTGTCTCAAAACACAACAACAAAAAAGGCCAGCCTCAGTGGCTCACACCTATGATCCCAGCATTTTGGGAGGCTGGGGCGGGTGGATCAACTGAGGTCAGCAGTTGGAGACCAACCTGGCCAGTATGGTGAAACCCTGTCTCTACAAATACAAAAATTAGGCCGGGCGTGATATCTCATGCCTGTAATTCCAGCACTTTGGGAGGCTGAGGTGGGTGGATCATGAGATCAGGAGTTCAAGACCAGCCTGGCCAACATGGTGAAACCACATGTCAACTAAAAATACAAAAAAAATTAGCCAAGCATGGTGGCCCACGCCTGTAATCCTAGTTATCAGGAGGCTGAGGCAGGAAAATCGCTTGAAACTGGGAGGTAGAGGTTACAGTGAGCTGAGATCGTACCAATGCACTGGAGCCTGGGAGACAGAGCAGCAAGACTCCGTCTCAAAAAAAAAAAAAAAAAACCAAGTGCCCTGGTGCCTGCCTATCGTCCTAGCTACTCCAGACACTGAGGCAGAAGAATTGTTTGAACCCAGGAGGTGGAGGTTGCAGTGACCCAAGATCATGCCACTGCACTCCAGCCTGGATGACAGAATGAGACTCCATCTCAAAACAAAACAAAAAAAACAAAAACCAAAAAAAACCCCCCAGCAAATTGATCCTGTGAGTCAGGATCCAAAGAGAAGTTAAAGAAGACAGTAGCAGCCTGGTTTGGTGGCTCAAGCCTGTAATCCCAGCACTTTGGGAGGCCAAGGTGGGCTGATCACCTGAGGTCCAGAATTCGAGACTAGACTGACCAACATAGAGAAACTCTGTCTCTACTAAAAATACAAAATTAGCCAGGCATAGTGGCACACACCTGTAATCCCAGCTACTCAGGAGGCTGAGGCAAGAGAATCACTTGAACCTGGGAGGTGGAGGTTGCAGTGAGCCAAGATTGTGCCATTGCACTCCAGCCTGGACAACAAGAGCGAAACTCTGTCTAAAAAAAAAAAAAAGTGTATTCTGCACCTGTGTCCACTGAAGTCGAGGTTCTCTGTGTGTTTTTCGGACTGCAATAGATTGTCAGCTCCACATGGGACCTATGGTTGTCCCTGCTGCTTGTAGGAGGAGGTGACCTTAGCCCTACCCCTGACGTTCAGGCTGGAGAGGAGTCCATTCTTGGAATACAGAGTTGACAGTTGTTTTTTTTTTTAGACAGAGTTTCACTCTGTTGCCCAGGCTGAAGTGCAGTGGCGTGATCTCAGCCCATTGCAGCCTCCCCCTCCTAGGTTCAAGTCATTCTCTTGCCTCAGCCTTCAGAGTAGCTGGGATTACAGGCGCCTGCCACCACGCCCGGATAATTGTTGTATTTTTAGCAGAGATGGGATTTCACCATCTTGGCCAGGCTGCTCTTGAACTTCTAATGTCATGATCCACCCACCTCAGCCTGCCAAAGTGCTGGGATTACAGTTGTGAACCACTTTGCCTGGTCTATTTTCTCTTTTTCTACCTTAACTGAAATCAGATCATACCACATTTGTTTCCTGGTAATCCTAATTGGGCTTTTTTGGCTTCCCTTTTTGGTCTAGCAAACTTGGTTGTTTTATTTTATTTTATTTTTTGAGACAGAGTTTTTGCTCTGTCGCCAGGTGCCAGGCTGGAGTGCAGTGGCATGATCTTGTCTCACTGTGATCTCCGCCTCCCGGGTTCAAGCAGTTCTTCTGCCTCAGCCTCCTGAGTAGCTGGGACTACAGGTGCGCGCCACCACACCCAACTAATTTTTTGTATTTTTAGTAGAGATGGGTTTTCACCATGTTGGCCAGGATGGTCTCAATCTCTTGACCTTGTGATCTGCCGGCCTCAGCCTCCCAAAGTGCTGGGATTACAGGCTTGAGCCACCTCGCCCAGCCCCTTATTTTATTTCTTCTAGTGACTAGTCTGACTTTAACTCTTCATTGTTCTGTCTCTTCAAGATTAGTTATAGGCCGGGTGCGGTGGCTCACGCCTGTATTTCTAGCACTTTGGGAGGCCGAGTGGGTGGATCACCTGAGGTCAGGAGTTCGAGACCAGCCTGCCCATTATGGTGAAACCCCATCTTAAAAACAAACAAAAAAAAGATTAGCTATGGTTTATCCCACATTATATACATCTTGTCTCATAAGGGGGCTCAAGAGGGATATGAGAAGGCCACACCACTCTTGGGAAGCATGTTGTAATAATTTACTTTTCATTCCTGCTGTAAATACAGTCTTTTCTGGTCCTTCAAATTGTCAGGGCTGGATCCAGTGGCTGGCTGGGCACAGTAGTTCATGCCTGTAATCCCAGCACTTTGGGAAGCTGAGGCAGGCGGATCACTTGAGATGAGGAGTTTGAGACCAGCCTGGCCAACATGATGAAACCCCATCTCCACTAAAAATACAAAAATTAGCAGGGCATGGTGGCAGGGGCCTGTAATCTCAGCTACTTGGGAGGCTGAGGCAGGAGAATTGCTTTAACCTGGGAGGCAGAGGCTGTAGTGAACTGAGATTATGCCACTGCACTCCAGCCTGAGTGACAGAGTGAGGATCCATCTCAAAAAAAAATTTATTGAGCCTGACGCATGCTCCACTATCTTAAAGTGCTTTATGCTTCTTCCAAAGACTGCCATGGTGAGCTATGTCCAGAAAAGTCCCTTCCATTTGGCCAAGCCTCTCTCATGGTCATTATAATTGAAGTCCATAAGGCTGCACTTACCCAAGACAGTTCTAGCATTATACAAACACTGTCTCAAAGTGAGATGAGTTGGTTATATTACTCATTATTTTCAGTTTCATTCCCTGGTAGAGAAATGTCATCCCCACTAATGTCCCATAGCTGCACCATCCATGTGGCTGAGCTTTCTCTCAGCAGCTGTTTGGAAATTTTTGCTATGTCTAATAATTCTGCTGAGGCGTAATCTTGGATCATCGAGGTTTCCTGCAAAGGCTATCGCTCATGGCCAGGATGTACGTATTGAGCTTTTGCTTTCTGCTGCATATGCTCAAAATGGAATAATAATTATCCTCCACCTCCCAGATAACCTCTGTGTCTTTATCTGGTTCACTAGTTGGTTCCCCAGAATTCCAGTTATCTGCATCCCAGTCTGGTTTGGCAAGACCAGACTGCACTGGTGTGGCTTCTTCCCTCCCAACTGTACAAAGTGAAAAGCTAAGGTTCCAGCTGTGCCTCCTGAGTTTTAAGCTTATCTGCCAAACCAGACACTAACACAGATGTGGAAGTTCTTTTTTTTTTTTTTTGAGAAGGAGTTGCACTCTTGTTGCCCAGGCTGGAGTGCAGTGGTGTGATCTTAGCTTACTGCAGCCTCCACCTTCCGGTTCAAACAATTCTCCTCCTTCAGCCCTGAGTAGCTGGGATTACAGGCATGTGCCACCACACCAGGGTAATTTTTTGTATTTTCAGTAGAGATAGGGTTTCACCATGTTGGCCAAGCTGGTCTCAAACTCCTGACCTCAGGTAACCTACCCACCTCAGCCTCTCAAAGTGCTGGGATTACAGGCATGAGCCACTGCGCCTGGGCTGGAAGTTCTTATATTCCTTTCTAATTACAGTTCTTCCAACTGTCAGACACTTGCTATAGCTGCTACCTGTGGCCTGTGGTCACTGGCATAGACCATAACAGTGGCCAACTCACTGTTATAGCAGCTCAGTGACCTTTCTCACCATGGTGAGTCATATGGCTTTTAACAAACAAGCACTCTAGACTCTCTGGGGTTTTGGGGGCTTTTCTGTACACACGTGATGGTCCACAGATATCTAGCAAATGGGCAGCACCATTCCATTTAGATGAGGAGGACCACCCCCGTATTTCCCCAGAGATGCTTTTTCTCCTTACTCATGCTTTGGTTTCCTGGCTCCTTGCTGGATCACCACTTGTTTCATGTAAGGGCTGTATATGCAAAGCCACCCTGAAATGCAGAAAGAGCTGAGAAATTAAAGAATGGGGCAGATAAATCCAGTTTTTCAGTATGGGATGACTTATTGGGGGAACTCACAGGCAGAGCATGGTCTTGCGCAGCCACAAGACAGGTAGAGCTCTTCACCTCAAATCCTCAGGTCCAGGGCTTAGATCTTGGGGAAAGGTAAATGTGCTCTGAAAGGAATGTGTCGGTGGCTATGGGTGTTAAACCTATGATGTACCAAGGGTTGCTTTGAAGGAAAGGTGAAACTTACAGTGAATAGGTATCCTATATAAAGAGTAATACATCAACTAGACATTTTGGAGGCATTCCCAGATACGGGGTTTGTCAGCAAATTAGCATTTCAAATAAAGTTATTCTTATCCCCACAATGACAGTTTTTGAATACAGACAACATATAATTACCATACAGAACATATATAATGATAACTACCTAAAAAGTCTTCTTTGAAAGCTTTCCCTCATTTGACATGTACCTCCAATATATTATGAAATAGAGGGAAACTGGTGTGCATTTAATAAGCATTGTCTTGACCTTATTTATTTATTTATTTTTATTTTTTTTTTATTTTTTTTTTTTAGAATAAAAAGAATGAAAGAGAGAAAGGAAGAGGAAGAGATTTTAGAAAAAGAGAGAAAAGGAGAAAGAAAGAAACAGCAAAAGAAAGAAAAAATGAAAGAGAAAGAGGAAGAGATTT
>CAUYQU010070752.1:0-38107 GCA_963574635.1 Cheracebus regulus | reverse complement strand
GTGTGGCTCCTCTGCCGGGAATCTCCCGGTCTGTGGGCAACAAAAATTCGTCAGAAAGTGCGGCGTCCACTCGTTCTCTGCGCTTTCACTGGGAGCTACATTCCTGAGCTGTTGCTAATCGGCCATCTTGGATCTCTCCATGATGTCATTTAAATTAGGGCATATGGGCAGTATCTTTTAATGCTGACTTTTACAGTATTTACTTGGTTAGAATATGAAGTTGAAAAATGAGTTACTTTCCAATATTAGGGAAGATATGATTACCTTTTTCACAGACCTTATTTTATGAAAGTTGTCTTTTCTCTTAGACTTATAACACTTTGTATTTTTTATGGTAAGTGGTATCAGCCACCTAACATGTCAGAACAGAGACTATATTTTTTTCACCTTCCTATTACAGACAGAGTGAAAATAAATTGAACTAAGGAAATAGTAAATAAATATTTATGGGATAATTGTCATAGCCCCTAAGTACTGTCGTGTATTTAAAACTAAATAAGCTAAACATGAAATTACATTTTGGTTAAAAGAAATTAGAATTACATTGCTGCTGCCTCCTTTGTATCAAAACTCAATACTTTGGCTCAAACATTCATCATTTAAGTATTGCGACAAACACCTATAAGATTATGGACAATTTCTGTTTCCGTACCTTTATATGTCAGTGCATCCCTTTCTTCTGTGCCCCCTACATTCATCCTGCAAAAGTAGCACATGAGTACAAATGTTGCTATGGTATTCTGATTCAAATCTGAAATAGCTTTTGAAAATCCAAGTGTAAATGTATATGAAAATTCCAATTTTACATTACATATGTAGGAAGGAAAAGTCACCTATAAATTATCTCAACTAGATCTCAACTAGATTTACTATTATCAGTGATTTTCTTTATACAAGACTTTAGATTGGGAACTTCTTGTCATTACTACCCAAGAGCAAAACTTCAGGTTTTCCAGACAAAGATCAATTTCTTAGATACCTTTCTCTACAGAGCTAGATATAAGCAAGAAAGGCCTGGCAGCACTAATTTGATAATGTGGTAATGCTCTGTAGTGAGGCCACACTTATGTGCTCTGCTATTTCATTTATGTAATTATTATTTTTTTATGTTTTAAGTTTTTTAAGTTTTGTTTTTTATTTTTAATTTTTATGGGTACATAGTATATAGATTTATGGGGTAATGAGATATTTTGATACAGGCATGTAATGTGAATCATATCAGGGCAAATGGCGTTTCTGTGCTCTAAAACATTTATCATTCTTTGTGTTAAAGTCATTCCAATTACACTCTTTTAGTTATTTTGAAATGTGCAATAAACTATTGTTGACTGTAGTCACCCTGTTGTACTACCAAATACTAGATCTTATTCATTCCACCTAACTATATTTTTGCACCCATTAACCATCCCAGTTCTCCCCACTGCCTACTACCCTTCCCAGCCTCTGGTAACCATCCTTCTACTCTCTATCTTCATGAGCTCAATTGTTTATATTTTTAGAACCCATAAATGAGTGAGAATATGTGAAGTTTGTCTTTCTGTGCCTGGTTTACTTCACTTAACATATCTTCCAGTTCTATCCATGTTGTTGCAAATGACAGGATCACATTCTTTTGTATGGCTGAATAACCCTCTATCATCTATATGTACTATATTTTCTTTATCTGTTTGTCTATTGATGGTCACTTAGCTTGCTTTCAGATATTAGCTATTGTGAATAGGGCTGTAATAAACATGGGGATGCAGATATCTATTCAACACGCTGATACCATTTCCTTTGCATAAGTACCTACTAGCTGAATTGCTAGATCATATGGTAATTCTGTCAGGTATTTTGTAGAACCTCCATACTATTCTCTGCAGCAGCTATACTAATTTACATTCCTGCCAATGGGGTATATAAGAGTTCCTCTCTCTCTGCATCCTCGCCAGCATTCATTATTGCCTGTTTTTTGGGTGAAGACCGTTTCGACTGGGGTGAGATTATATCTCATTGTAGTTTTGATTTGCCTTTCTCTGATGATCAGTGATGTCGAACACCTTTTCTTTTAAGAAATGTCTATTCAGATCTTTTGCCCATTTTTTTAATTGGATCATTAGATTTTTTTTTTCTTTTAGAGTTGTTTGAGCTTCCTATATATATATTCTGGTTATGCATCCTTTGTCAGATGAATAGTTTGCAAATATTTTCTCCCATGCTATGACTTGCCTCTTTACTGTGTTTTCTTTACTGTGCAGAATGTTTTTTAACTTGAAGTGATCCCATTTGTCCATTTGTGCTTTGGTTGCCTTTGCTTTCGAGTATTACTCAAGAAATCTTTGCTCAGACCAATTTCCTAAAGAATTTTCTCAGTTTTTCTTAGTTGTTTCATAGTTTGAAGTCTTAGATTTGAGTTTTTAATTCATTTTGATTTGATTTTTGTATATGGTGAGAGACAGGGATCTAGTTTTATTCTTCTGCATACGGATATTCAATTTTTTCATCACCATTATTGAAGGGATTGTCTCTTCCCCATCATAAGTTCATGGCACCTCTATAGGGATGTTTTTGTGAGTTAAGTTTTTGAGACTTTTCACATTAAAAATGATGCTTCAGGTTTTGTTCAATTGTTTTGTCATTGGAGTTGGTATCGAAACTTGAAGCTCTTTGCAGTAGGTGCAACTCAGATTTTTCTCATTAAAGGATTAATGAAAAAAAAGAATCCATCTAACTTAAAGGAAAATTGAAGTAGAAAATAAATTTGGGTTTGAGATTTCTTCTAACACAGGTTGCATTAGGCTGATTTCTAGGTCACAGTTAAACGAGACCTCTGAGAATTCTTTGTGAAAGGGCATTTCTGCTCTTAAAATTCTGAGTCCAGAGTTCTGAGTTTTATTTTTGACTCTACTGAGACTTTGGGCAAGTGATACTATCCGAGTTTTAGTTTCCTCAACCATAAAATAGAAGAAAAGAAGAATTGAATTAAATCATATTGAAGGTCTTGTTCAGCAATGAATGGATGATTTTATTGTTAGCAAAAATGGCTCACAGTTCGAAGGGGAGTAAAATCTGAAATGATAGTAATAAAAGTGTCGAGCATTTATTGAACATTTACCATAAACCAAATACTATGGGCCTAGTGTATATTCACCAATTCATTGCTTTTCCATACCGAGGACTGAAGTTGTTTCTATTTAAAAATGGAGAAGCTGAGGCACAGAGACAAAGATAACTTTGCTGAAGGTCTTGCAGCTAGTGAGGGGTGCAGCAGAAAGCTCAAGCCAGTGAGATATCAAGAAGCCAGAGCCCAAACCGCAACATTCTGCTAAGGAGCATTTTCATGTAGAATGGTCCCTTCTCTGTATTCTTATCTTCAGGAGGGATAATGAAAAAGGTGGAGAAATACTTAGCTGAGAAATCAACTGTAATTCTCTTCTAGGACTAGTTTATCACCTTAAATGATTTCTGGAGCATTCTTCTTTCATGCTTAAGCAAGATTCTGATATAGTATGATATTGGCAGAGGTTGTAAAGTGTCTGTCAAGTTGGCATTATAGTGTTACCCTGGGCTTTTCTACTGTCCAACTCAAAACAATATTTATATAAAAGATCACAGAGACTGAATTACAAAGCCTTTCTCATTCAGGCCTTGCTGGTGGCACTTGAATGTGTCAGTTTTGCTGTGTCATGTGCTACATAGGTGGGGAAATAGGATAAATGCTGCACAGATGTGCTTTTCTTTAAGGAAATTAAAAATACAAAAGCATTGTCCTTCAAAACGTGATGTAGTAAGGATCTCTAAGCATTGTAAATCATGTCTTTATTTTAAATTATTTGCTACACAGTTTTCTTCCTTATGGAGGTTTTCTGATATTTATCCATCCTTGTTTACAGATTATGAGCTATTTTTTTTAGAATCAAGTCAATTAAAAATTGACAGAGAAATATATGGCAAATGGGTTAGCCAAAATCACTTGGAAATGAAAAGTAAAGCATGATAGTGCTCAATTTTAACATAACTTATTAACATTTCATTTGGAAGAACTAGTATAAAATAGGTCTTCTAGTGGTATCTATTATAAAATAGATTCTCTAAAATTATTTGTTGAATTGAGAGAGATAATTTAGACTTGGATTTTGTTTCAGACATTCAACCTATTCAACTTTCCTCTAGATTTTTCTTAAAAGTAATTTCTGAAGATCGTTAGACAGGTAAATATCTGATTTAAGATTTGGTCATCTCATTGAATTGAAATGAATTAAAACACCCATCAGTAACATCTAACCCTCTGGTTCACCAAGAGATGTTAGTTTTCAACAAAAACAAGCAAACAATAAAAATAAGCAGCTACCCACCAACAGCAGGAAGGCCATGAATGTACATTGATTATACCATCTTCATGTTTATATTCAGAACTCTGAACTTAGTGGTTCTCAAACTGGCAGGATTTCAGAAATGCATGGGAGCTTTCGATATGTAGATTCCTGGAGCCTGCTTCTGGAGACTTTGATTCAGTTGGTCTATGGCAGAGTTGGGAAACCTGTTTCTCAAATGCTCAAATGATAGAGAATTTTGGGGGCAGGCCATTGAATTATGGTAAAACTCTAAATGGTTGTAAAGTCAGCAAAACTCACAATTTCTTCACACAGCAAACTTCTTATGTACTAATATTGGTGTTGAATTGGTAATTTGACATTAGTCTTGAAACCCAAAATATAGGTCCAAAAAAGTGACACAGCTTACTGTAGTCCTCGCATCTTTTTGTGCAGCATTGGATGGCATATATCTATTTGGAACGAAGCCACTTTTTATCTTGGCTCAGGATGTATAATTGAAAACAGGAGTCCCCTACAGAACTTAGCAGTTATGACTGAATGCCTTTTTTCCCCTGAATTCTCATGGCTTTTCTTTACTGTTCTCTTTAATCCTAGTGTTTGAGAAGGAATCTGAATGCAAAACCTATCATAAACCTCTCTGAACACAAAACGTATTTAGTGAAATAGTCTTAATAGCCTTTATTCAATTCCAGAGAAGTGGATTTTAAACATGATAAGCTTTCACCTATTAAAATACATAATATCATGTTTATGCTCAATCCATTCATATGTGTTTATTGGAAATAGCAAATTATTTGTAAACAGTGTGCTCAAGGCATATACCAATTAACCTAGGTGTCAGAGACATTAGTGCTTAGCTCAACACTAGAAACATGTGCCTGGGGAAATATTTTGAGGTTGACTGAAACAAGCCAAATATCAGTTGAAAAATAAATCTGTGAAATAATATTTTAAAAAGCGGTTACAAATTGTTGTATGACTTATGGCTGCACCTTCAGAGTCTTTCAAACATTCTCTTAATTCTTACAAGCCATGTAAAAGCTGAGTAGGACACCTATCAGTCCTCTTCCTTTAGAGAGGAAGCAATGAAGGTAGGCTGGCTAACCTAAAATGGGCCATGAACTTAGTGTCAGAAATTATACTGAAACTCAGGTCTTTTGATCTTAGTTCATTTTTCACTGAGTCAGATTGGCATGGGCATAAAACTTATGCCATCCATATATCAAAAGAATGCCATTGTTACATGGCATGAAAATTTAAATATGTAGGATCTAATAAGCATCAAGAGCCAGATAATTTTTCTACCTTTTCTTGGATTTCTGCTGTTCAAAAATTAGCATCAGGCAAGAAAAAATGGTGCCATTCTGCGTGGTGTGTGTGTTTCTTCTCAAAATTGCAGCCTAAGATCCCTTCCCTCCTCTTTGGTCAATTTCTGGGAACATGATTGATGAGTACTTTATAGGTTTCTGAGAACAAAAATAATTTAAAGGCTCTAAATTCTATTAGAGATTAATTTTAGATAAAGGCCAGAAAGTATTTAGACACATACATGGAATTTACTTTATGGAATCAGCTAGATACATATAATCTTTTCTTGATGTGTATTCATTAAAAAACACTGTAGAACACTGGAGCATAGACAATTATTGTTTTGAGAGTTCGGGATAATGAAAGAACAGTTGCAGTTTATTAGTATATAAGTCTTTAAATTCATTTTCTGTTTGCTACTGATTATAAAATTATTATTTGAAAAATAAGTCAGAGCTGTCTTGTCACAGGTTACTTTAAGAGATCCTTCGGGTGTTGACATAATAAGAGAATTAGAGAAAGAAATAAACTCAGTAGCAGAATCTTTTGAATTTGGACATTATCAATAATTTCTCTATATCTAGGTATTCCCCTATTTTAAATACCTTGCTGCCCCATGAGTCTCTTTTATTTAGAAAATATATATGAAAAAATATATTATTATTTAGAAAATATATATGAAATATAAGCATTTCATCATATCTAAAATATTAAGATTTAGTTATATAAAAGTCACACACACACACGTGCACACACACACATATCCTCTTAACTTGTCACCTTGTAAGGATCTGGGATTCTCATGAAATTGTATGCATAATATTTGTAGGAACAGGGCTGGCTACATGATTTCTAGGTTTTGGGGCAAAGTGAAAATATGAGGTCTTTTGTTCAAGCAGGGGGTGCTCTCTTAAAATCTGTAGTATCTTTAAGGTGCTAAAATGTAAAGCTTTTTCCTTTCTTCCATGATTTATCTTTTGACTTGGCATTTTAAATTTCTAAGTATAAAATAAAACCATTTAAAATGATTAGCATGGATTTTGCTATTCGTATTTATATTGTGTGATGCCTTTTAAAAATGCAAATATAAATGCATTTAGCCTGTAGGTGGAATCACCAAATTTACACAATTTCTATCTCTTTTTTTGTGTATGTATTTTGTTCTCACCAGAGCAATGGAAGCACTGCATAAAACTAACTCAGCTGGTTTCATATCACTTCTTGGTACACACGTATCCTATGAACACTCACTACCTATGGATACTGATAAATAAAGAGGAAGTTCAAGGACAGAGACCTGTGGTATGCCCTATTTCTGCTTTTTCTTCTATGCCATCATTTTCAATGTAGGTGGTCAGCTAATACAGGGAAGTCCCAGTAACAAGAGAGGATACGATAGAGTTCCTTGGCTGTTTGTGTCTCTTAGGATACTGTTTTTTTTTTTTCCCTGCATTTGAAGAAAGTTCTAGTTTGAATTGAAAGTGTGGCCTCTTAGGGCTGTTGGTGCCTCTGAGTAATTGATGTAACAGCTTCCCTGTCACCTCTGCTATTGTCACCCCTGTCTCCAGCTGGGCACACAGGGATTACGGGAATGAAGAGCTGGCCTGGGTCAAGGGCCAGACTCTGCCCAGTTGGGGACTAGACTGTCTTGTCCCTCACTGTCCAACAGGAGCCCAGCCTCTCCTACTCCATGTCCAGGGTCAGAAGAGATGAACGCAATAGAGAGCTTGCCTTTGGGTTTCGTTTCCAAATCAGAGTCTCATCTTAACAAGGTAAAATTTTAATTTAAAAACATACAGACTTTTCTAAAAAAGAAAGCTTATCTTGTCCTTGGTTTCAGACTTGCTGAGCTTTCGCACACGGTGGGTCCATTGGAATTCTGTGATCATGAGACATTGTGAATACTGTATGTGAATGGAGTGACAATTTTACATTTTTTCTTCTGCTCATGCTCCACTATCCCACTGCATTTCTCTTACAAAACACAAGTTCAGAGTTCAAGTCATTGAGAATTTCAAGATGGCAACAGCAGAGTATTAAAACAAGCATGGCAACCTTCTGAGCAAGAGACCCTGCAACTGTATAAGTCACACGCCAATGAAGTTGGCTTGTGTAGGTAGGGCTATTTGTGTGTATGTGTGTGTGCATATGTGCGTATTGTAATATTTCTTAAAATTTTTTTTTCTGGCAAGAGCATATGGCTCTTTTTCAGATTTTCAAAGGAGTGTCTGACTTCATAAGAAGATGAAAAGATGCTGTTTTAGAAGGATTGTAGCTCAGGAAAGAACCTCATCACTGTGCAGAAAAGGTGATAATACTCTTTTTACTCTCTTCTTTCAAAAACGTAAGGGGTTGATACGAAGAAATTGGATTGCTGGTGCCGCCTACAATGCATTCACAAAGTGATCAAGTTTGAGAGCTACCCCTCTGAAGCTTTTACTGAAAGTATCAGTGTAACAACATTATAAATATCTGAGCCAGGATATCTATCAACTCCACCATTTTTGTCCATGAGGAAAGGGACTCTAGAAAAGTTCATGGCTCGACAGCCCACAGCTGTTTAAAAGCATGCCCTGACTATTGTTTTTGTACTATAAAGCTAGAGGAGAAAGGAGCTCTAGGATCACCAGAAGAAAGCTGGGACTGTCTTAAATTTTTGAAAGTCATGCTTTTGGTAAAAGCAGTTGTTGCTCAGTGATGAGTAACATCTTGGGTCACCTGTGGCTGGCAAAATAAATTGCCTGCATCCTGCTTCATCACCTCTATTAGGCATTGGTATCACACAGTGTGAGGATGGGTGTTTTATTCAGGGAAAGGACACTAACATTAGTGTTCACTATTCCGAAGTCTTTGCTGCTGGTGGATGCTGCGATAATTACACACAAATACTCATTCAGTCCGCCAGCCATTTCTTTGTAATTGACAGTTTCTGACTCCTGGGCTCACTGGAGAATTATACACTTGGTGCAGACCAATGTAAGCCAAGAATGGGTTTGTATACATTGCTCTGTCAGGCAGACACAGTTCTGGGATGTCCGAGTCGTTCATTACAGCCTTTGCCGCATCATCCCACACAACCCCAGCCAAGATTCAGTTGCGTGAAGGATTGCTTTCAAGCTTTTAAAATAAGATGGTTTGCACTCTCCGATAAAAACTAGGAATGTTATGCATTTATGATCCCAGCAATATTTTTCTCTGCCATGTAGCAACATGGGGAGGGTTTTTTTTTTAACTTTAATACTCAATATTCATGGATGGGAAGAAATTATTTACTTTTTTGATTGTGCCCATTGGTAATTGAAATGTATTTACAAAGACTGTATAGTAACAGAAGGTGGTAAAATGCAAACAGCTTATATCTCTGAAACAGGGTAGTCAAGGTTAGAAATATAGAATTTACATTTTCTCTTTAAATTTCAGACTCAGTACAATGTCAGAAACAGTCAACGTAATGTATCATTCCTATTCAACAAATGAAGCAGTTCCTGTTTACAATAAAAGCATATGGTAATTTAGAAACATCAAAACACATGCTCTAAACATTCTGTACTAAAATATTTGTCTAAAGCCTTGACTGATAGTTGCCTTTTATATATGTTTCATGAAATATTCTCTTTTCGTATATCTCAGAAATAAAGGCAAAGGATACAAATAAATGCATATGGCAGTGATTAGAATAATGACTGACATGTGGAAATACAGAATTCTATGCACACATTGCTTTCTGCTTTTTTTATTTGGGGAAACAAAAAGTCTGTGGCCTTTACAAGTGTCTCATTTTGTGATAAGAGGTTTATTAACTTTTTTCTTCTATTTCTTGATTAGGGATTACAATTCAATTTTCTCACAGGCATCTAGCCTGACTCTCAAAATGGATGCTCATCACAAACTCCCTTTGCAGGAATGCACTGTGAGCTTGAAGAAGAGGCCCCAAAACTATTGTTGGCAATATTTTTTTCCTTATAAGACTTGCTGTTTCTACTCTATTTTTGTCATATGTTGCCAAGTCCCCTTTGTTCAGGAGATGTTACAGCAGAGTAGCTAAGAGCATTCACTTCAGAGCTAAGGAGATCTGCATGTGTCTCCTGCATTTACTTCCCCTGTCTGCTCGTCTAATATAGAGATGTTGTTAACACTTCATATTTTGTACCTCCTGTCCCCTGCATTTACTTCCCCTGTCTGATCATCAGGGTCTCATCTATAAAGATGTTAACACTTCATATTTTGTACCTCACAGGATTACTATAGCATTGCATGAGTTAATAGACATCCTTAATAGACATGCTTCACTCATATTACTACTACTATTAGTAGTAGTATTAACAACCAGAAATCAAGTTTTAATTAAAAAAAAAAAGAACTTTTCACTGGGCGCAGTGGCTCATGCCTACAATCCCAGCACTTTGGAAAGCCGAGGCGGGTGGATCACCTGAGGTCGGGAGTTTGAGACCAGCCTGACCAACATGGAGAAATCCCATCTCTGTTAAAAATACAAAATTAGCAAGGCATGGTGGTGCATGCCTGTAATCCCAGTTACTCAGGAGGCTGAGGCAGGAGAATCACTTGAACCCGGGAGGCGGAGGTTGTGGTGAGCAAGATCACACCATTGCGCTCCAGGCTGGGCAACAGGAGCGAAACTTCGTCAAAAAACAACAAAAAACTTTCCAAACCATTTAAACAGCGTCCCCACAGGTTCCCTTTTGATCTGCTCTGTATAGGGTCGCTTGACTTTTTACAAGTTCAGTTTGCCTCTTGCTACTTCCAAAATTGGTTCTTGGCTTTTTCTCACTTCATATCTGCATCTTGTCCTTCTTGCCTCATTTTGGAAATCTTTTTCTTCTCCTGATATGTAACATGATTTTGCTCAAGACAGCTCAAGTGTGCTGCCCTTCAGTGAGCCGGCACTACACGGTCCATCTGGTGGCAACCACTCTCTGACTTTTTGTTCCTTATTCCCTTTCGAACGTGTGCTCTGTTGTTCTCTTATGCTTGTAGTTTTCCGGAAGTTTGTTCATATAGATTATATGTTTCAAAGGGGCCACTGTTTTCTGTGTTATATCCCTTAAAACAATACTGAGTCTTCTCCAAATACACAAACGTAAATGGTCTTAATACATGCTTGTTAAACAAGTGAACTATCATCAGCACGCCTCATCTAGATGTTAGAAGAAGAGAATTTAGGTTTGGAGATCTCGCTTTTATTGTACATTCTTATCCTTTTCTTTCTCTGCCTCAGTGTTCCACCTGTACCATTTGGAGTGTGTGTAGTTAAGACCACGTAGAAATGCATTTGAGGGCATTTAGCACTACTTGTTTTAAATATCTTAATACTAGTATGTAAACACAAAATCACTGGGGCTCTCTCCAGTATCAAACCTCAGGTATTCATCATCCAGACCAGGGTCAGCAAATGTTTTCTGTCAAGGACCAGGGTCAGACGGTAAATATTTTAGGCTTTGATGGCCACACATAATCTTCCCGTTATGTATTTTCTGGTTTTTTTCTTTTTGGTTTGGTTTAGTTTTAATATTTGTTTTTAACAACAGTTGAACAATGTCTAAACCATTTTTAACTGACTCTACCAAAAGAAGTCTTAGGCAGATTTGGCCCACAGGCTGTGGTTTGTGACCCAAGACCTCGCCATCTAGATCATGGTCCATCAGTTTTATTATGGCTCCACTGAATAGATCTTCCGGTGCATTCCAAGTACTGTACTCTATGCAGTTTTTAAACAGTAAATTTTCCCTGTGGAAATTACTGAAGAATAGCTGCAAATATGATAGATGGCCCCAAAAGATCTTGGTGAGTGTTCCTTCAATACCCTGATTCTGTTTCTGTCATTGCTGCTTTAACAACAATTCTGTTGACCATAACAATTTGTGACAAATGGCTAATTCATGAATGCCTCCACAGTTAGTCTGTGTGTCTCCAGAGGCTCAGGTTAATTGTGTTTGGACTGAGTGTTCAAGGTGGAATTTTAACATGGCTTTAGGGACACTTCTGACTCCCTAAGGACATTCCATGTGTGCTCTCTGTGAATCAGACACCAGCATTTTCCTTGAAGTCTAACCTAAGTTCTGCTTCTTCATAAGGCTTTTCTTACTCCTAAAGTCTCTCAATTTTCTGAGCCCCATGTCACCTGATTGTCACTTTCATGCCTTTTAATCCTTTCTGTTCTTCACTATGGATATTAGAATCCTGTTTTTATTCATTGTGTTAGAGCTTACACAGGAAGGATTGTGTTTTGTTCCTCCTGTATTCCTTAGCATGATGCTCTCCTGGGGTAGGCGTTCAAAAACACTGAACTGAATTCAAAACCTAAAACCTACTGATACCCAATTAACAGATTGTTTTTTTCCTGAGCCTCCTGCTGGCGATTTAAGAGGAAAGAACAGTGCTGATACATAATTTAGTGAAAGCTATTTTAATTCAAACAGGACCTATGGAGAAATGGCTTCCTTACAATGTGTTTTTCTGAGTCTGTTCCCTTGACAATCTTGTCAATTTTAATACATTTAACTATTTTTGAGTCAACGATAAATTCCCAAAGTCTAATAGTAGTTATTTTTAGTCAAACAATGTCAAAAAAATGACTTAACATAGTTTTGAAGTTCTCTTAAAATGTCTCTGGATTTGTAACCCCTTGAAACTCTTTCATATGAATATTAGGATGATCCACACTTTCCACTGGCACTTGAATGATCATAACTCCTCCACTCCCCAAGAGAAATTTGCTTTAGTTTTGTCTTAGGTGGCCACACATTCACCAGGCTGCCCTCAGCAATGCATAGGTTTAGCAACAAAGGGCTGGGATTCAATGAACATTAGCACTCAGATGGCCAAAATGGTGGGGAACAGAAAGAACTGTAGGCCCGTGGACAGATTTCAGTCCCCCTCAAGACCCTGAGCCCTCAGGAAGTCATCTGTCTAGGGTTGGGTTATGATATCAATGTAACCTTAAGGAATCAAAGAAACTAACCTCTAGAAATGGCCCTGAACCTAAGCTAAGAAAGTTAAGTTAAAGGTAGGAGTATGGGGGAGTGAGGAGAAGGTACTCATGGGGTGTGGTCTGGAGGACCATTATTTATTTATTTTAAACTATTTTTGGTTGAATAGTGGATATTGTTTTCAGTAAGGACAAAGCCTGTCATATCAGTACTCGGACAAATGGATTTGATGAAAGTACCTCTAAGAAAAGCCTGCGTTTAACTTAACTTTACACCAAAGTATGTACAAACCATCAAAACTTGGATTAGGGAGAGACATGAATACTCTGAAAGGAACCAGAGAAGGTGAGGAAGGGAAAAGGAAACAAAAGAATCATGAAATATATGTGATTCTGTGTTAAAGAATCTACCGTTGTAACTGACACAGGCAGCAATTCTCTCTCTCTCTCTCTCTCTATATATATATAGTTAAAGATCTATATATTTGTATCAGTCTATCTATATGTAGATAGACAGATTGAACCTGAAACCTGAAATATCATCTGTTTTCTCAATAAAACCAAATTCAATTCAAATCTAAAACTTAATTGCTGGTGTCAATGATTTTGTTTTTTCATTTGGCAAACTAAGTACTACCTTGGCTAACTAATTATATTTAAAGTTATAAACAATGATTCTTAAAATTTGCCCTTTAAAAACTAGATAATTTTATTTCTAAGGCTACTGAAGTTTCCAGATCTTATCCATGTGGCCAGATGTAGCTTGGCAGCCACAGGTTTTGTTTTTTGTTTTTTTTAATAGGCTAGAAAAATGTTTATATATTTTGCTAAATATTGTATTACTGAACTGAAGATGACATTCGCAAAATGAAGATAAAAAGTTCCAGAATGGAGAGAGGTAAAGGGCGTTAAGGCATGCTGACACAACTTGTAGGGCAGTGGGAAGATAGTGAGGGAATATGACCTAAACTGGATCGTTTAAGTGTTTTCTGTCTTTCTGAGGAAGTGGAGACATGGGCAGAGAGATAGCTCCTTGAGGACCAGCTGGGAGTGAGTAATGAGCACGACTGCTTTAAGATTCCCTCCTGCTTGACTAAATTTCAGAAAGGTTTTCTCCTGACTCTAGGTCTTTGACCTCTGTTTCCTAGAGCAGAAATTTCATATGTTAGAAAACATGCAGTTGTAAATACTTTCTATGTCCCGTTGATATGTAAATCTTCTAGCCTTTTGCAAGTTTACAATCCAGGAAAGGTCTTTGTCAAGGGGACCTGGGAATCATCCCTTTGAAATAACTGGAAATAGTGTTCCTGTCTTCCAGTCTCTGTGGGAGAGTAGGACGCTAACTTCTGTAGGTAACAATTAGCAAACACGGATGACCTAGTCACAGAGAAAAACATTTGCAAAGTCAGGAATAATTCCATGTACTGGACACATTTCGTTGATTGGCCTCCCCACAAATATTCTCCAGTATTTTTCACTGGTTCACCTGTATCCTTAAACACTTCTCCACCTTTTGTTTCAGTGAAGTTGAGCATTCAGAAGTGGTCTGTGCATTCTCCCATATTGCTAGTGATACTATCAGAATAAAATCAACTTCTGGTTTCTCATCTTGTTCTGTATAATTTTCCTTTCACAGTAAGCACACCGTGTGCTAACCTATGTCTCAGGGTGATTTTGTATCATGGAAAAAATAGGTGCAGTGTTTTGCAACCAGTCTTTAAAAGCATATCTCAATTTGGAGAACTTACAACCTTTGTATTGCATCTAATATCAAACCTGTATGTAGGTGGAGAGTGTGGGAGTATTGTGTAAGTGAATGTTTGTGTGTTTCTAAGCAGGGACCTGAGTGCTAGAATGATCACTGTGAAAATGTATGAACTTCTTGACTTTTTTCTCTTTGGGGTCAGTTTCCCATATCTTTTCTTTCTCTGATCTGAGAAGCTAGTACAGAGAAGCCAGCTCTGCTCCAATACTAGAACTCACAGCCAGTTAATCATTCCAGCAAGGCAGACATCTTCCTGGGCTTGTCACAGTCGGTGAAGAGAAAGCTGCCTTAATCAAAGGCTTTCTCACCAAACTGGAATATGGTCTGACTGCTTGGTGAGGCCTCTGTGTATGTAGGCCCACAGCTTTTCTAACTTTCAACCGTAAAGACGGAAAAAGAGTATCTCACCAAAGACTCATACCTTAAAATGCCTGAGGGGACTGCAGCTGGATTTTGTCATGAATGAAGGGGTGCTCTCTGAGGTAGTTTCTAATGATAATTTTAGGGAGGGGTTGATTGGAGAGAAGCTGGCTGACTAAAGTATCTGTCCTAGCAAATAAAGAAGGGAGAATAAGGTCTTCTTCAACCATCTGAAAGGTAAGTTTTCGTTTGGTGGTCATCCAGAGAAATTTAAAGTTGTCCATCTGATGTGTGAAAAGTATTTTCTTCAGTTTTTTGCATTCCTCGTAATAAACCAATGAATTTCTCCAAACCGCTTAGATGTACTGTGGGAACTAAATATTGATTCTAACCTTGTGAGTAGGGTAGAATGTGAGGCTGGCGAATGAGTCTCTGGCAATGGCACCGTTTGGGGTCTCTCCTTATACTTCAAAAGTCACTCCTTTTGAAGGAATGAAAACAGGCCAGAAAGTCAGTCTTTCTTCTCAATCAATTAATATTGGCAGCCTTCCTGATGTATAATAGGACAAATGCAAAGAAATGTGGAGAATACCCTGCCTTTTGGTGGAAACTGTTGAAAAGAACTACTATTTGCATGTGACAATGGCTCTACTTAAAAATTGTAATGTGTAATGTGGCAGAGATTATGTGGGTGAATTTTTCTTGTCAGCTAGGCCATTTTGTATCTGGGATTCACCTTTAAACCAATCCATTTGTGGTCCATTTCCTTTGTTATTTGGTTTAAAGTTAAGGGCAAAGATAAAGTCAGCTTAGAGTGGAAATTGACAATCTGGTAAATTGCTGTGGCTTTTCTCTTTTAGGCAATAGAAGAGCTACCAAGGGTCAAAGCAGGGACTAATACTTCTCTAGGAAATAAGTGATCTGCTATTATCTCAGATGCCTTTGAATATTCAAAATTGACAACCAGATAGAATTGCCAACCAGCTTTACAGGCTCACAGGGAGACTTGGGGGGACTGACTTCTCTTTACCTGCCCGAGAGTATCAGCAGCTAAACACAGGCTTCTCTGGGGTGGGTGGCAGCAAGGCTTAGTACGTGGAGAGGCGACAGTGAGGTTGCTTATGGAAATTCAGAGAGGCCTTGATCTCCTTTCATGGAAAATTTATCTCATGATAGCAAAGATAAAACTTTGTATATTGATGAGACAGCATATAAAAAGAAAGGGCAAGAATGGTTCCTATGTATTATTTCTTTAACTAAATAGCATGATGGTATTTTCTTGGCCTTATCACTGTTCCAATAGTTGGCCTATTTTGTATATTTTTTTGCACAAATAACTTGCAGAATAAATTTAATGTTTTTTTTTTTCTCTCAAGTTTCTCTCTTATATAATGCCAATCCCAACTACGTCAGTTCTATTAATAAATTAACTAAGTAATTCATTGATAAATTGTTTTTAAACCATGGAAGGTACTGTGTGCCAGTCATTGTGTTGGGAACCGTCAGATAAGAACTCATATACCTTTTTCTGTACTGAATTCTTCTTATATTTTCAGGATACAGCCACAATGATATCATTATGTGATTTTATTTTGTTTGTAATTGTGCTATTCATGCTTTTTTGTTTTTCAACTACATTTTAATTTCCGGGTGGTTAAGCTTTAGAACTTTTGTTAAATTTTCTATGGTATCAAAACCAGGGTAAGACACATAGCAGATAGTTAATGTCTTCTGATTGATTGTTCCCTTTGGTCAACTTTGGGAGTACTCCCTACATGCTGAGCTGCGGTGACCATTTTGGGGCTTCCAGACTATTTTTTTCTATACTATCTCTTTACTTTAAACCTGAGTTCTAATCATGGAATTATAGGAGACAGAGGTCAAATATGACCTACCTGGAGAACTGGCGATTTTGAGAAAGCCCAGCAGATAGGTTAGTGAAGAAGAACTGGACAGATCTGAGTGGACATTAGGAGAGAAAGGGCACTGCTGGGGGCAGCCTAGATAAGTAGACAGCATTAGCTTCTGCCGAACATCTTTCTTCATGCCCCATTCCAATACATAGCAAACCTGGAATCACTCATTTTTCTTGTTGACTGTTGCTGTATTGCCAATGCTTTAGCCAAGTCCTGTCAACATGACACTCAGGCTGTATCCCCAGACCAACCCTTGAACACTCACAGTCTAGTGCCCGTTCTTCCCTGGACTTTCATAATGATCTCCTCACTGCAGTCCTTGCTTCTGTTCCTTCTTCCTTTTCAGGATTTTCTCTACACAGCAGCCAGTGGGCTTTTAAAAATATAAATCATTGATGTCACTTATGTGCATGAACCTCTCTTTTGGCTCAAGGTAACAGGTAAAATAAGGTTCCAGACTCCTAAGAGTGAAACTTCGTCTGCCAGGCCCTGTGTGAACTGCCAGCAGCTTTGTGGCCACCCCTCCCCTCTCCCCCGGCCCCTTGCCCTTCAGCCCTACTGCTCTTCCTGAGCACACCAATCTTATTTACACACTAGGACTTCCGTGTTTGCTGTTTCCTCTGCTCCAGTGCTTTCCCCCAGATTTTCAAATGGCTCTATCATGCACTTCATGTAGTTCTCTGCTTGAATTTCACCTTCTCTAGTAGCCCTTGCTTGGTCGTTTACACTTTTGAATACCCAGTCAATGTCTTTCTCTTTACCTTGCTACTTTGTTCATGATTCTTATGATTACCTGATACTGTAGCCTTTCTCTTTGCTGAACTTGACCTGGCATTAATTACTTGTTAAAACATCAGGCTCCATGCCTGGCTATTTTTTTTTCTTCTTTTTTTGTATTTTTAGTAGAGATGGGGTTTCACCATGTTGGGCAGGATGGTGTCGATCTCTTGACCTCATGATCTGCCCGCCTCAGCCTCCCAGAGTGCTGGGATTACACGCGTGAGCCACTACACTCCAGCCTGGCGACAGAGCAAGACTCTGTCTCAAAAAAAGAAAAAAAAAAAAAGTCAGGGTCTTCTTTGGGTCACTCCTGGATTAGTCATGGGAGCCGTGAGCTATTCAAAGCAGGACAGACATATAGAAGTTGCCAAATCACAAGACAGAATATCATAGAACTACAGTGGAAACACTCTTGGTTGTCTCAGTTTACAAGTGACACATTGAGGGTTCATAAAAAATAATAGCTCTTTCTGGTTACTTGTCAAAGATTTTTTTTTGTGTGTGAGATGGAGTCTCACTCTGTCACCCAAGCTGGAGTGCAGTGGTGTGATCTTGGCTCACTGCAACTTCTGCCTCCTGGGTTCAAGCAATTCTTCTGCCTTGGCCTCCTGAGTAGCTGGGACTACAGGCATGTACTACCATGCCCGGCTAATTTATGGATTTTTAGTAAGACAGGGCTTCCCCATATTGGCCAGGCTGGTCTTGAACTCCTGACCTCGTGATCCACCCATCTTGGCCTCCCAAATTGCTGGGATTACAGCCATGAGCCACTGTGCCCAGCCCAAAGATTTTTATGTATATTTAATAATTTGATCATCACCTTTATAAAATAGGTATTATTACATTTTCTCCTTTACACAAGAGGAATGAAGGCTTAGGCAGTTATCCAATGTCTGTAAGCTATGAATAAAGCATGGATTTAGACTCAGGTCTCCTGATGCCCACTTGAGCAATGTTTAACATTTTGATTCCTTGGAGGAAAAATGGTTTAATCCAAAGAAATAGCTGTGCAGACAAATTCCTACCAGCTTTGCTACTTATTATGTAAACTAGTTTTATTCCAAAAATGTTTATTTTTATATTCATACTATACATATTATGCTAACTACTTTATATCGTTGATAGAAAAAAGTGAGTAATTATGTTTTAAATGCCTAGCATAGGATCTGGGACATGTTAATGCTCAATAAATAAAATATTAACTGTGCTCACCCACTCCCTTGGTCTCAATTATGGGTAATATATTGTCACCGTTATGTTCTGCCTAGAAAGTGTGTTCCACGGGCATCTGGAGATTCCCAAGGACTTATGGAGTTATCTTACCCTGGTTAGCTAGTGAAATACATATAAACAGGTTTTTTTTTTTTTCCAGAACTGAATTTCATGTTCATTTCTTTCAGTTCTGTGGTAGTTAATCGAAGGTGTACTTCATCAGTTTGGCACAGGCTGACCCTCCATATGAATTTTAGAAAATACAGTGAATCATTCAACATAATATTTCCAATGTAACCACAGAGAAGAAGCTTGCTCTTTTCCTTTTAAACCATGTACATTGCTAAGTTTTCCATGGGCTTGCTGTACATACATAACTTTTAAAATAGAAATAGAATTTGTGTGAAGAAGATGATCAAGGTAGACTGCAGTGGTTTGGGAATGCAGTAGTTTGGGATGTCAGCAATTCTTAAACTAAAATAAACACTTTCATGACTCAACAGGATACCTCTAATTATATATTTGTTGTCATCTTTCATTTGCTTTCCTATTTTGGAACCATTTACCAACTGTGCTGATCAGAATGTGTTTGATTCCTATGGAGAAATGGTCTATCTTACAATTTGTGATGCAAGAGAAAGAGAGAAGAAATTATTTTTACTTTTATTTCAAAGTATTTGAAAAAATAATTATTTTCTCTACAGTAAATTTTCTATTTATTATAATGGGCATCTCACAGAAAAAATTATTCTGTGTATGTTTGTTGTTGATAGTCTTGATCAATGAAGCAAACTACTTTTTCAAAAGAAATAGTCACACATAGTTAATAAGAAGAAATCAGTTGGGTCTTTTTATTCTTCTCTTTTTACTACCAGAATTTATTAGGCCTTGAAAGTAAAAACAAAGAAGTTTCTTTGATATTGATTCCTGTAGCAGGATCTCTCTACTACACTGCAGTATAATTAAACTTGTCTTTGGTAGTCACTGTTAATGTTACACTCCTTAAGTACCCTACATGCAGGTTAGAGAAGGATTTTTCAACCAGAGAACAATGATGTGAAATGTGTGGTTCTGAGATGCACGATCCTAGAATATGACCCTTCTGGATATCACAGATTGACTTCTGAAGTGTATAAAGTTAATGATAATCTATATAGACCACTGAAAGTATTTATGTTTAATAAAGACCGAGGTGAAATTTTCATCAGCTTGCCTGAAATGATGGGACACTATCATCTATAGCCCAGTTGTTTGTATCTAAAATATTGTTTTTTCTTTTCGAGATGGTTTCCTGCTCTGTCACCCAGGCTGGAGTACAGTGGCATGATCTTGGCTCACTGCAACCTCCATCTCCCAGGTTCAAGCTATTTCCTTGCTCCAGCCTCCCAATTAGCTGGGATTACAGACACGTGCCAGTAAGCCTGGCTAATGTTTTTTTGTATTTTCGGTAGAGACTGGGTTTCGCAATGTTGGCCAGGCTGGTCTTGAACTCCTCACCTTCGGTGATCTGTCTGCTGAGGCCTCCCAAAGTGCTGGGATTACAGGTGTGAGCCACCATGCATCTAAAATACAAACTTCAACTTTCAAGATACAAACTTCAACTTGAATAAAAACACTAACTGACCTCACCAACTGACAGAATCCTATGAGAATACGACTCAAGGAAAGGAAATGTACTTTCAAACTATTTGACAATAAGAAGCATCAAAATCCATGACAGATAGAACAGTCTAGAAACTCTAAGTGCAAGAAGAATAAATAGCTGTAATGATATGATGCAAAAACTAAATTTAAGTGGAGGAAACAAAGTGCTATTTTTTAAACTGTCGTGTGTGGATCAGTCTTCTCAGAATTTCCAAGCAGATTTGGCAGAACAAAAGGAAAAACAATCATCATTTCTGTCTGTGTTCTTTTGACTGGTCATTTCTAAAGTTCTTGGAGGTAAATCACACTGGGAAAATTGAATCAGCTCAGTAGCTCTTAAAATATAGAACTCTTTATCACCCAGCTTTGCTGGGATAAACTATTATTCTGATTCCCATGAAAATTTCTTGGCCCTGAGGAAGAATTTTGTGTCACTAAGGCAGAAAGGTACCTAAAGGTACAACATTTAGGGCTGTCCTCCATCAGTGTGTACCATGAGGACAAACTATGATGACTTGGCCGTTAACTGAAACCAATCTGAAAAAGGATCTGAAATGAAAACTCTTGAAATCTGTTATTTCAGTTGTCTTAGTCTGTTTGTGCTTCTATAAAGGATACCATAGACTAGATAATTTATAAAGAACAGAAATTTATTTTTCACAGTTCTGAAGGGTGGGAGGTCCAAGATCTAAGCATCAACATCTGGTGTCTGGTGAGGGCCTTCTTGCTCATCCTCACATAGCAGAAGGTAGAAGGACAAGAGAGGACAACTGTTGTGCCCTCACATGGCAGAAGAGCAAGAGAAAACAAACCCTCTTTTACAAATGTTTTTATAACAACATTAATCCATTCATGAGGGCATAGGCCTCATGACCTAAACACCTTCTATTAGGCCTTGCCTCCCAACACTATTGCATTGAGTTGTATTAAAATTCCAACACATGAATTTTTGGAGGGGACACATTAAAATCATAGCGTAAGGCACCCTAAATTCCCTAGAAACCTAAGGCCTAGGAAATCCCCAGGTGTAGTACACAAGGACTCCATAAATATTAGCTCTATATGTAAACATAGTTTACATACAAGTGCTATAAGAACAGCAGGGGGACATAGAACTGCAGTGTCATGTGACTGTCATTTTCCATAACCATTCTGCAGAGCTTCAGGTCCAGACAATTTTCTTTTTCTGCTAATATGTATGGTTGCTTCTTAGAGGTAGGGATTTTATGTGTATTAAGCTTTGAGTAATTTATAATTACACCACCCTACTCCTCTTTCTTGTTAATTTAGCATGGAGATTGAAAAGCTAACTGACATTTGACGCTGCCCTCTTGCTAGCTGGAGTATAGAGTACAGAAGGCATGTGTGCATCATTAAGTGCATCTCTGAGTGATGGTCAGGGCATTATGTCACATCACAGGGTCATCCTCTCTTATCGTGTCATATCACACCATGATTGACATGGACACACAACTTAATTTGAGTATCTAGAAGTAATTAGGAAGTAAGCCTTCACAGCAGTCTTACTGGTGCTTACAGAAAAATGAAATAGAGAAGATAGACCTTTTCATATTTTGTTGTCTACCACCAAAGATACGATGACCCCTGTTGGATGTTGTAGATATAAATATATTTATATCTCAATGAAAAACAAAGCATATATACAAGACAGGCATTTTTTTTCCTGCATTTCTCTGACTATGGTGAGGCAATGCCCCTCTGTGTTTATTATTGTTGTTGGCAAGATCTAATTTTTGCAAGCAGGTATGAATCTAAAGATGAAATGAGCTACATGATAGCTATTAGGAATTTGCAATGTGACAGTCAAACTAACACAATTCAAGGAGAGTTGGACTGGGCTGTTGAGTGATTATTTTTAATAGTCTCCTCGCCATGATATCAATCCAAACTGCCATCTTAGGCTTCTGTTGCTTGGTAAACCCGGAGTATAAATTCATATGTACAAAAGTATTTAGTAGCACTAAATACTTCCAACTTTAATCTTAGGTTGATTATGAACTCTTGAATCCTGAAAATAAGTCCTTGAACTCTCTTTACCTTTTCTCCTACATCCTTAAGTCTTTTTCACGTTAGAAACTAGTAAATAGGAAAACTAATTTGAATAAATTAATTATGAAATACAGAAAATTAATGAACATAATTCATATTATTCAAATAGTTCTTTTTTGTTGTACTCCAGTAATATCCAGGAAACCTCTACTCACAATAATGAGATCTGGGCATGTTTCCTCTTCTGTCATGACTCTGAAGCTTTTACCATTGGAGAGGCATGTTGTCTTTCAAAAATGTGGAAATCGTCATCTGTGTGCCTTTTTGGGAAGTGCAAGGAGTGTTGGATGGAAGTTTTAGTGCTGTAATTAACAAAATTAACTTTAATGAATGCTTTGGATCTAGTGAACCTTTCTTTAGTGACCTTAGTGATCTCAGCCGTCTTATTCAGTAGCCTTTCTGCTCATTTTATTCTATATATTTCTAACCAAATAGTTCTCTTCATTATGCTTCTCTCTTATCCTCTGTCAAAATTTCCTCTTCTAGCCATGCTTGACAGCTTAATGCACTATTCTTCTCAAATGATTTAGTAGAAATCAAAATCTTAAACTCAGAAATGAAGTAATGATCATTGGCTAAGTGAGGGATGTATTGGAAAAAAAAATAAACTTGGTTAACCCTAAAATTATAAATATGGTAAAATTGCCTCTTCTATTCTCATGTAAATTTAGCCATGGTCTATAACATTACTCTAAAGTACTGACATTGCTATCATTTAATATGCTTTATCACACACTTACTGGTTGAATTGTTTTGACATGCTACTGTGAAAAAGGCTTTATTATTTAAGTTGATTGTAAGATTAACATAGATGTGTCATCATTGCTCTAAATGCTAATGCAAATCTAGGTTACACTCATAAAAGTATTGTCTTGATCAAATGTAGTAAGGTTACCTCTGTTCTCTGCTGGTTATACTACACCTGGAATATTGAGTTTACTTCTAGATACTATCTTTAAGAGTGTATATTGGACCCATTTCAGTTGGCTAAGAAACAAAAGATCAAATTTATACATGTACTTGTATAAAAAGATTTATTGTTTGCTTAACTTTAAGGATGTTATAGAGTTTACTAAAAGGGATCAAAGATACCTAGAGAAGGTTTTCTGATGCAGTAAGAGTGAGGTTGAAATGAGGTTGAGCTGGCCTTAGAAGAAGGTGAGAATGAGGTTAAGAGTGAACTTGGGGTATGCTGCAGGTGATTTTGAGCTGTGATAGGGTGAGCTTAGAGCAACTTTAGGATGTCTTTGGGTGGAAAGAAGCCATAAATTCGTCTGGAGAGGCCCAAGAAGCACTCTGAAGATTGCATAGATTTCTATATTTTAGTCAGTATAGAGCACAGGTCATGCTAGTAAGTTTAACAAGCCACCTCAAGACATAGTTAACCTAACAACAGATAGTTAATTATAGCAGACTGAAATGGAACTTTTCTACTATATTTATTATATTCAGTCATCTGAACATTTCCTATACCTGATCCTCAGTAACTGATCACACATGGAGAGGAAGTTGAACAGGATGATAAACAGTCAAAATGTATCCAAGATATCATTGTACAAAGTGGAGATTTGTCTTAGAAAAACAGGAAAATTGGGAGGCCGTTGCTGTTACCTAGTAATTGAAGGGAGGGACATAACATGAAAGAAACAGTAGGCTTGGTCTTCGTTACATCAGACAGCAGAGTTAGAAGGGACACATGGAACACTGAGGGCTGTGCAGTGATGGTATGAGCACGCTTATAACCAGGGTAGTTCCCATTTCCACAAGTGCACAAGAAGAGGCTGGTGGAACCTTCCTGGAATGGGAAACGCCATCGGGGGTTTCTAAGGTCCTTTCTGTGACTGTCTGTGGTTCTGAGTGGCTTTAATCTTTTCAATTATTTTAGTGCCAAGGTGTTTTTTTTTTTTTAAGAGATCCATGAATTTTCTTCTTGAGAAGAAACACAGGCAATAAAGAAATTAATTATTGTCTCTAAAGCATCTAGCATATACTCCCTTTCTCTTGTCATTGTCTTCCCTTGACTCTTGAGGAAAGCACATTGGAAAAAATTGAATAATTAAAATAGGGTATGCTACCCAATATAGTATTGAAGCATTTCTGTTGGAAGAGAAATATGTAGTGATCCAACCTGGTGAAGAAAGATTTACAGAATGACTAACAAAGACATTTTTATTGAATATTCTCACATCATGCCCTCCAAACTCTTGTTGATCACTGTTTCTTTGTATTTCTATTTTTTTGCTGATGTTTAAAAAGCAGTTTGAGACTCCAGCTGCTAGGTCAGGAATGCTCTTTTTTTAAACTGGCAGAATATTACTCTATTGGCAGGATCCACAGGCAATTGCTTTGATGTTCTTTGGCGTTGCATTTGGTGTCTGTCATAGTTCATTCAAAGATAAGCTGATTGGATTGTGTAGTTGGTCCCAAACATTTTTGGCTTTAATGCTCCATCAGTTCTCTTTGAAAATGAAGTCCTAGGCCAATCTCATCTCTCAAGGGACACTTGCAGATGACTTGTTTAGGATCAAAAGGCAACATAATTTCCTGATGTCCATATGCTTTCTCTGGAACCTCTCTCATTATCCTCAAAACTGGTATTTCTTGTAAGTGAATAACAGACAACCATTTGGAAAATGACTAAACTTCAGAAGTGTTTCCTCTAAGAGTTCCTGCAAGTGGGAGTCAAGAGGTATGAACTGATTTGTAAGAACTCCAGAAAGTGGGTTCTAGAACATAAAAACACTTATAAAATCACCTTTTTAAAAAGGCCAAAGACTGAATAGTTCACCATTTGACCATGATAACAGTAAGTAGGGATTTATAGAGTAGCAATTACTCTAATTTTTTAGTATTTGGTCTTAATATGATTCATGTATTTTTGTTTATTATATTTTGTTTATTTTATTCATTATTGTTAGTATTTTTGAGATGGAGTCTCACTCTGTTATCCAGGCTGGAGTGCCTTGGCACAATCTCGGCTCATTGCAACTTCCGACTTCTGGGTTCAAGTGATTCTTCTGCCTCAGCCTCCCAAGTCAGTGGGATAACAGGTGTGCACCACCACACCTGGCTATTTTTTGTATTTTTAGTAGAGATGGGGTTTCACCATGTTGGACAAGATGGTCTCGAACTCCTGACCTCAAGTGATCCACCTGCATTGGGGATTACAGGCTTGAGCCACCATGCCTTGCCTATTTCTTTGTTTTTTGATATAAGGTCTCATGCTGTCACCTAGGTTAGAGTGCAGTGGTGCAATCATAGCTCACTGCAGTCTCAACCTTCTGGGCCCAAGCAATCCTCCCACATCAGCCTCCTGAGTAGCTGGGACTGCAGGTGTGCACCGCCATGCCCAGGTAATGTAAAAATTTCATTCTTTTTTGTAAAGACGGGGTCTCTCTATGTTGTCCAGTCTTGTCTTGAACTCTTGAGCTCAAGCAGTCCTTCTACTTTGGCCTCTCAAAATGCTGGGATTACAGGTGTGAGCCACCACACCCAGTGTATAAAATTTGCAATCATTTTATGACAAAGAAATGTAAGAATTTAGGTAAATTAGTGATGCGATCTAATATAGCATAGATTTGTTGGAACCAAGGCTTTGAAAACTGACAAAGAATTATCCCACTGATATCTTTGAATTCCATCCAGCATCCTATATGCTATAGGCCTCTCTTTAGGGGCAAGCATAAAAGGCAGATAAAAATTCTTCTGTTTTCTGTGGTAATTTTTCAAGAAGGATTAATCAGCTGGAGAAGAGAATAACAGGATTGGGTAAGAGGAGAGGTCTGAGAGCCAAAATCTGTGCTTTCTTGTGAAGGTCTCAATGGAACACACTAGTACTTAGATAATGAGGTTATTTCTGCAGAATATTCTAGTCTCTTTCTTCCTCTTATCTCCAAATGATCTCTTTTTACTTTTTGGAAAAATGATGTTTGGACTAGCTTTGTATACAGTCCTGATAGGAAGAAACAAAAAAATGATGAAATTTGCTAATTAGAAAAAATGTTTAAGAATAGCACATAAACCTTGCAACAATGCTTTCACTTACATAATGGATAAAGATGAAGGATGACAATGAAGATTCATAGTGAAGCTCCAGTGTTAGGAGAAAACCAGTCTTCTATCTTTTAAAAAAATTTAAACAAAGCAATTGGAGTTCTCTGAAAAGCTTGGAAGTGAAAATAGTGAGAACAAAGAGAACAATCTGTTAGCTACCTGTTCTTATCATTTATCATTTTTCTAATCTTAACTAAACCTTTAGCTTTCTGGGGTTGGGAGAATTCCAGACATCATTAAAAAAAAAAAATAAATGTGTCCTGTATGTTGCCTTTATCAGGAAGCAAGCCACTGAACTGAAATAGTAAGCTAATCACAGTGATTAAATTTAGATAGTATTTTTAGAAAGGGGAAGGCACTGTGTGGGGACTTCCTGTGCATCATCTGAAGTATTTATCCCAGTAAACCTAAGTTTGATATTATACCTTATTTTATGGACAAAGAGATTGAGACTGGATAAATTGCCTAAGCTCATGTAGTTAGTGAATACCAGAGCTGGAATTTGACCCAATTTGACCTAAATTTGGCTCTGAAATCTAGCTCTTTTCAGTGTCTCTGTTCTCTTTCTAGTGGACGGGATAAATTGTTCTCTCTCTCAGCAAGTTCTGTTTAGAATTGCCTTTGTTGTTGTTTAGTTTGAATTTGAAAGAACTTCCTGACACCCAGATCTCTTCCTCAGAGACATACGCCATTGCAGAAATAATTTAAAAGGTTTGTTTAAATGCGTGAAAAGTAGGTGTTATTTCATATAGCCAATTGTCTACTGAGCATTACTGGTTGGATATTTCACAAAGTCAAAAACTGAAAAAAAAATTTCTGTACCCTGATATTTCTCTTTTATTTTTTCTCTGTATCTATGAATGTCATAAAAATTCTACCAACCTGCCAAGCTCTACACCCAGATTCTTATCCTTAATTTATATTCTTTAACTTTCTCTAGTCTCTTCTTCCTATTTCCATATTTCTGCAACTAGTGCTTTATTTCAAGGCCTGTATCTTTTCTTACCTGTTTATTTCAATTTTGTTTCTCTGGCCTCCCTATTGATAGTCTTATGTCTTCTCAATCCAAACTCTTCAGTGCCACCAGAGGATGCTTTTTAAAAATAAGTCGTGTGATGTATTATTTTACTGTTCAAAACCCTCCTAAACTTTAACATGGTGCATCTGGCCATTCATGGCCTCATCTTGCTTGCAAGTTCCGGCTTGCCATTGCATTATACCTTTGTGGCTTCCTATTCTGAAGGCAGCTACACCTAATTAAAATCTCCAGATTTGTCTGTATTTCCTTTTTGTGTGTGTGTGTGATAGATCTTATTCTTGTATGTTTTCCCCATTCTTCCTATATGTTTACAATGGAGGAAATACCTTCTTGTCTTTCAAGATTCAGCTTAAGAATAAACTCCTTTCCAAAGCCATTCTGAACTGGCTCTATAGACAGACTGACAGATATCTGTATCTCCAAACAAGTGTTGTCTTTCTTGTCACCTTTCTGTGTTCAGATGTCTATTTTTGTTTTCTTTTTTTTTTTTTTTTTGAGATAGAGTCTTACTCTGTTGCCTAGGCTGGAGTGCAGTGACACCGTGTCAGCTCACTGCACCGTCTCCTTCCTGGGTTCAAATGATTCTCATGTCTCAGCCTCCTGAGTAGCTGAGACTACAGACGTGCACCACCACCACCAGCTAAATTTTGCATTTTTAGTAGAGGTGAGGTTTCACCATGTTGGCAAGGCTGATCTTGAACTCCTGGCCTCAAGTGATCTGCCCACCTTGGCCTCCCTAAGTGCTGGGATTACAGGCGTGAGCCACTGTGCCTAGCTACAGATGTCTATTATTGCAAGCATAACGTTTATTTCTTTTTTTCACTTTTGTATCTTCTTTGACTAGATTATAAGTTCTTGACTAATGACATAAGGAATAATGAGGTTTATTTATTTATGTTTAATAATGAGGTCTTATTTCTCTTGGCAATACTAGGATCTAGAGCATGGCTCATAAGTCATGTCTCAGAAAATTTTGGTTCAACTAACAAATTGAGGATGAAAGCAAAATCTCCAATCTAAAGACTCTGAAAGACATCAGATTGGTAATGATTCAGGGGAATAGATTAATAATGAATTGAATAGTTTGAATCTTCCGTATGTTATATTTGTTATCATCAAGAAGCTGTGTCTGTAGGAGAATCCGTAAGTATATTTACTGTACAGAACATACTCTGAAGTTCACTTTCCAAGTATCTGTACACGAATTGCCATTTCTATATGACTGTCCTTAAATGTGGGTCTATAAGAAAATTCTTTAGATTAAAATTCTTTAGCCAAAAATAACAGGTTCATTCCTAACAAAGTGGATAAGTTATATTACCTTAAAAAAGCCTGGTTCTAATTAATGTAGTGATAAAACATAACATATTTTCTCATCTTCATTATGAAATTATATAATATGAACCAATGTAATGGCAAGAAGTTCAGAAAATTAGGCATAATTTATTAAGTAAATGAAATACAGATAAAGGAAAACATTTTTAGAAAAATCTAGCAGCATCTTAAACCTGGTGAGCTGAATTGTCTGTTATGTGTTTGCATGTTCATAATTCATTTTCACAAATCTCTGTATTTAGCTCATTTGAAAATCATCTAAGAGTTGCAGCTGTTGCCTAAGTCATAAGTATTTCAATATTCTGTGATAATAAGAAGCATCTTAGATTCCAGTGAACAAAAACATAATCAACTTGTATATAAACTTCATTGCTTAAGGGCAGTGTAGTAATTGAGAAAGTGTGGTCATTGTAACCTAGGTCTCTGAGAAATTAAAAATGTTGTTTTTTCTTTCTTTGATTCTTGCCAAACCACTGTGATTCGAGTGTCCCTCTTACAGTTCACTTTTGGATGATGTTTGTTTTGCTTTAAATCTTTTTCTTTTCTTTTCTTTTTTTTTTTTTGAGACAGGATCTCGTTCTGTCTCCCAGGCTGGAGTGTAGTTGCATAGTCATGGCTCACTGCAGCCTCTACCTCCCAGGCTCAAGCAGTCCTCCTACCTCAGCTCCCAAGTAGCTGGGACCACAAGTGCATGCCAGTTGAGGTCTTTCTGTGTTGCCCAAGGTGGCCTTGAATCCTGAGCTCAAGCTAGCCTCTCACCTTGACCTTTCAAATTGCTGGGATTCCAGGTGTGAGCCACTGTGTTTGGCTAAATCCATTTTTATATGATTGGCATAAACAATATATAGAGTTTAAAATGACAATTTTTAACCTGGGGAAAATAGATCAAATAAAAGCAGAGCAAAACCATTATTATTCATAGTTTTCTCAGATCTGGGATTTAGGCATGGAATACCAAAGATCGAAGTAATTGTGCATCCATAGTAAAAGATGGTAAGTTCTGATATTTACATGTGACTTTATAAAGGTAGACAAGTTGTTTTAATTTGGAAACTGTTCTCAGGCATTGTTAGAATCACACTTATTCAGTTTAGTCTTTCAAATTATGTTTAACCCAATGTACATTTGCTAGTATTTACTGATGTGGGTGACAATGCTCTACTCCTTTGTAGTTTGTGTTTCTTTGTTTCACATGTTCCTAAGTTAAATAGTATAACGCTTTTTAACTTGTTTCTTTTTTTCTACTTTCTGTCCCTTTTCTTTATCTTTTAGTTGTTTTATTTTCTCTTCCTTTATTCACTTACTCAATCAAATCACATACTGACCATGTTTTGAACCCCTCAATGAGCTGCCTATGACCAGAACACCTATGCCATGTCTTTAAGAAAGAAAACTATGCTCCTGAAAATTTCTTCTCCCACTTCTCCCTTTCTTTCTCATGCTCCACTCTCACCTATTTTTCCCTCAAGTTGTAAATGTTAGCAATTATTGAGCAGATATGTGCCAGGTCCTGTGATAGTCTCTGAATGTGTATTATTACGTTGATTCTCACAACCACCTTATGAAGTAGAATCAGTTACCTCACATTTCACCCTTGAGGAAAACAGAGTCCAGAGTCACTTGCCTAAGTTTAGAGCTAGTAAGTGGAAGAGCCATGAATAGAATCTAGTTGCGTCTAACTCCATGTCCATTTTCTTTTATTGCCTCCTAATTATCTCTTCAGTAGATTCTGAGTTAATTTGCAGGTTCTGAAAGTTTTGGAAATTGTAGCAATGAACTTGCTATGAGGGCTTTTTATGGATATGACATCTCTAATGTTGTTTTGGCTTTCAAAGAGATTACTTTTTAAAATAAATTTATAGAAAAGTGGGACACGTGAATGGAAGACTCATTTTTAAAATTCAATTGGATGCATATATTTTCATAATTAAAAAAATAATTGGAACATAAAATATTTTGATAACATTTAGGATTTTTTTGAAAGAGCAGTAGATCCTTTAATAAAAGAAATATTTAATAAAGACCTTTACAAATTTAACAAATGCAGAGCCCTGTCTCTCAGCCTGACTAGAATGTCAGCCATCTGTACTCAGAGTTTGAATGATGGGGCTGTCATTTAGGTTGGCATTTGAAATCAAACTATTGCTGTGGATTTCTAAATTACAAAGTGATGAGAAGATGGTTCGTTTATTAGGAAGACATGGAAATTATCTTCAAATTCTTCCATCTAAATGTCCTTATTTAGAGGTCATGAAGTATTTTTCCTGCTTTTGAGCGATACCAGGCCACTTCTACAGATCCAAAAGTAAAATAACAATTTCCCCTTTTTAATTAATCAATATTTACTCAAATTCCATTGTGTATTTAACACTGTACTTGATAATATGGAGAATATAAAAATACTTTAAGATATGTTTCTTGACCATAAGAAATCTATATTCTAGTTGGGGTTGAAGTAGTTGTTGAAATAAGTCTGTGTTAATTTCAACAGATTTTTAAGAAACAAGAAGAAGAGAACCTCAAAAGTGAACTCCACGAGTGAGTTTGCTCTTTATTTTGTGGAAAATTTTGTTGGGGTATATTTTTATTTGATTAGAGTAACACACTCATGTCCTCAAACAGAAATTAAAAACTGATGTGAAGACAATGATTCCAGCTCTGTGTGATATTAACTTATCAAATAGGCTGTGTTACAATAAAATATAGACTTAAATAGGAATCTTTTTCCATTGAAAATGTCATTTTAACATTCTTAGTGTTACTGAAATATTGAGGTGTGTTGGGAGCAGTGGTGGTATATATTGATCAAGGAAACACAAATAAGACTTAGAGGTTAGGATATGGAGAAATACATGCAAGAAATATCTCAAAATTATGTTGTTACAGAACATGGACAACATCTAACCTTTCATTTTAAAACTGTGTAGAATCATAATTAGAATCAGATCTTGAATTCTAAGTAAAACCATATAAGCCTGGTGGTTGTCTCATCTGTTGATAGTAGATATTAGACAAAGCATTTACATATGGTTGTTATGGTGATGGAATGGAGAGAACTGTATATCATTTTACAGTGTAGAAAAAGATCTGAATCACAAAGCCTTGGTGTGGGATTAATATTAATATATCATACTGCCCATTCCCATTATTCTGGCATGTCTCATGGGGTCAGTAAATGTTTCAGGTATCTTATAAGCCAGATATTGTCCAATGCAATAAGGTCTTCATTACATTGCCCACATAACTTGAGGAGACAGGAACTAAGACAAAGTGCTTTCTTACATTGGTGAAATATATATATCGGCAATTATCATTTTCTACTCAGCTAGTTAAGTTCAGGTAAGCATTTGGATGCAACTTTGAAGTGTTTCTGTAAAAAATTAGGACTCTTGGACTTAATTTTCAATGAAACTATATTTTGTTTCATATATGTTAGCTTTGTGCTAGGAAATTAAACTTGACCTTTTTCATGCCCTTGGAATAGAGAGAGGATTGTATGTGACATCTTGATTTTTGCTGACTAGGTAAATATTTCTTCCTGAAATGTGGTGCTCACTTCCTGATTTGCTATGTGCATACTCATAAAAGATCAGTTTGTTAGGCAAATTGTGAAATATGCCGGTCTTATTTTTGATTAGTAATAAATTAATTTACGGGGACACTAAGTAGTATGAAGCAAAAACTAGTTCATTTTTCTTTGGCTGATCCAATTGCTATTTTTCCTATGGAAATGTGTTATATGACAATGGCAATTTTCAAGTTATATGTTATAATTGGGGAATTTATTTCTCACTTACAAGGTCACTAGCTTTTAGGATACTATGTAAACATAGGAGAAAGACCATAATATATAAGAAAAACAATTTATAGTATTTTATAGAATAGTAATTATAGAGAAAACTTGGGTTAATCCATTTTCATGATAGAAAGAAATATTTAAGATAATCTTTGATGTAGGTAGTTAAACTAAATTTGTTAATCAGTTTTTCTAATCCTGCTTCTATATTTTTTTAAATATCATAACTGGCACTTGTTTGCTTCCTTTCCTTTCTCTTAATATTGCCACCAAACAAGTCAATCAGAAATCAATTTCTTTTATCTCTTTTGTAACATTTCTCAAATCTTTCTCTTACTGTTTGATCTCTTTGCTCCCAATCATATCTAGGCCTTTACTTCCTTATGTTTATATTATTGCTTTGTTCTCTGAAATAGTTTCTTTCTCACCAACATTGTTCCCCTCTAGGTCATATTCTGAATGGTCACTAGATTAATCTTTCAAATGTACAGTTTTCATTGTCTTCTTTGTGGATGCAAATACTCCTGTATACTAATTTATAATAGCAATTTGCACCTTTATGGTAAAGACACACTTCCTTTTCCTGGTGTACATGGTGCTCCACCATTGTCCTCCATTCCCCATTCCAATCTTCTTCACTTTAGTCTTTTCCTGGATTCTGTGCTATAGCCAGAATCATTTAGCAATCATCACATTTCATCTTGTGATCCATTGTCCAATTTGGATTGGCTTAATTTAATTGATTCAAAATGTAAGGTCCAGCACAAGTTCTACTTCCTCGAAGAGAAAACTGATAAGAATCCTGAAATGCTTTTGCATCACCTCCAAACTTTCATAGCACTAATATCTATACTACTTTATGGCCATTTGGGGTTGCATGTGTTTGTATGTGTATGTATTTACGTTTGTATATGTGTATTATATATGTACACATACACACACACACACAAACAAACACGGGGAAGGGGATACCTGGGTTTGAGGTCAGACTTCATTGGTTTTCATTCAAGTTTTGCGGTTTACAAGCCATTTGATCTTGGATGGATTACCTAACCTTCTGGAACTTCAGTTTTTTAATCTATAAAGTGGGATAACAAAGAGTACCTACCTGTATTAGTTTCCTAGGGCTGTCACAACAAGATACCAAAAACTTGATGGCTTAAAACAGCAAAAAGTTTTTTCTCAGAGTTCCAGGTAACAGAATTCTGAAATCAAGGCTTCAGCAGGCCATGCTCTCTCTGAATGCTCTGTGAGATGATCCTTCCTTGCCTCTTCCTAGCTTCTGTTGGGCTTCATGGTTTTTTGGCTGATAGATGTATTACTCTCATCTATGTCTCCATCTTCACATGTCATTCATCCTGGGAGTCTGTGTGTTTCTGTTTTCTCTGTAAGGATGTCAGTCATAGGATTAGGGCTCATCGTAATCCAGTGTGACCTCATATTCTCTAATTACATCTGCAAAGACCATATTTCTAAATAAGCTCATCACATTCTGAGGTTCAAGATGGGCATGAATTTTTAAAGAAACACTATTAGACTCAGTATACTACCTCAGAGCCCTTTAAAAGGATTTGGTGAGATAATTCATGTAAAGTGTTTAGTAAAGCACTTTGATACATGGTAGGTGCATATATGTATTAGATACTGATATCATGATCAATACTTCTGTTATCTGACAAATTTTCTTGATATCTTCAAGGGATCTTTTATATACTTTGAGGGTTTAGCCATTTGGTCAGGCTTGTTCAAGATTTTTTAAAAATCAAAAGCTCAGATATTTTATAAACAGGAAACCATCCTCTATAAAAGACAATAGATATCATGATTTTGGGAGCTTCTCTTTTGTCATGAAATAGTTACTTATGCCAAAAATGACTTGCAGAGAATCTTTTGGAATTCTCTTGCTTGATTTTTAATATTTAATAGAATTTATTTTTATTTTTAATTATTATAAATACATAATAGTTTATGAAAACTAACTAATGTAACTCCTTTGGCCACCCTTGACTGAGCACATGCAAATATATATGTAAAGGTTAAGGAAAAGGATAAGATACCACTGAAGGATATTGTTTAGAGATGTGAATAAGCCTAATTATTCAATTTTATGCCTTGTCCTTCCTTATCAAGGAGAATAACTTTAAAATGGACAAGTATAGAATAGATGAACATAATTAAGAAAAAATGAAAGCTCAAGACAGATAACTGTGGACACCTTGATCTTTTAAATGAAGGCTCTTCCTCAGATCCAAATAAATACTTTTTGGATAGATGTTTTATGAAGGTAAAGGTGCAGAGGTGGGAAAATAACCACTTGCTAATTTTAAAGAATTGCAGAATTTGAGAGAGGTGCTACAGAGAAGAAGTCCTTGAAGAATTCCTGGCATAATAAATGATATTTACTCTACTTTTTTTAAATGCTCATCAAATTGGGCTTATATAAGTTGACACCCCTTTGGAGCAAGTTTTAGAAAAGATTATTAACTGACTGTGGAGTTTACCGAGACCAACTCAGGCCAAAGTTAAGTTGTTTCCCTCCTAGACATGGAATAATCTAGGTATTTAAATACCAGTAGAGCATTTTACAAAATTTCTTGTGATGTTCTCAATAACACGCATAGTACTGTGGGAATGGCGAGATCACATTTTGGTAAATTTACAGCTGGCAGCATGATTCCATCCAAAGAATTTGAAGTACAAATAAAACCCAAGAAAGAAAAGAGTAAGTGAGAAAGTAGCCTCACCTTTCAAAATTATTATAATATGGACTTCTGGTCAAGATGGCAGCATGCGTTAATGCTGTAATGCATTCTGTGCTTCAAACACGTGGGTAAACTGTGACAAGAGAAAATCATAAAATGCATTATTGGACTAAAACAAAACAAAGCAAAAATGTTAATTTAAAAAAAAAAGAATCTCCATTGATTGAAACAGAAGATCTCATAGGAAAGGGGTCCTGATTCAGACCCCAAGAGAGGGTTCTTGGATCTCATGTAAGAAAGAATTCAGGGCGAGTCCATAGAGTAATTTGAAAGCAAGTTTATTAAGAAAGTAGAGGAATAAAAGAATGGCTATTCCATAGACAGAGCAGTCCTGAGGGTGGCTAGTTGCTGGTTTTTATGGTTATTTTTTGATGCTATGCTAAACAAGAAATGGATTAATCACGCCTCCCCTTTTTAGACCATATAGGGTAACTTCCTGATGTTGTCATCGCAATTGTAAACTGTCATGGTGCTGGTGGGAGTGTAGCAGTGAAGATGACTAGAGGTCACTCTTATTGCTACCTTGGTTTTGGTGGTTTTTAGCTGCTTCTTTACTGCAACCTGTTTAATCTGCGAGGTCTTTATGACATGTATCTTGTGCTGACTTCTGTCTCATCCTGTAAGTTAGAATGCCTAACCATCTGGGAATGCAGCCCAGTGGGTCTCAGCCTTATTTTACCCAGCTCCTATTCAAGATGGAGTTGCTCTGGTTTACACACCTCTGACAGAGAGGAATAGAATATGATAAATGTAGCTATGCCACACATCTTCTGGCTTGGGACCTCAAGCAGAAAGTTGTGGGATTTTTGGCCCTTGAGGGATAAAGGGGAATAAAAATGCTCCATGGGGATGAGGCCCTGAAGAAGATGCCTTGTTTAAATCTAGAGACTATAAGGAGGGTTATGAAAGCAGGCTGGGAGGTGGTAAACAAACAAGCCAAAAGCTGCCACTCTTTGGGAATTGGATGTGTCTAAGTTAATTCTGGGTGCTATATCAGAATACTGTAGACTGGGTGGCTTATAAACAACAGAAATGTATTTCTCACAGTTTGGGAGGTGGAAGTCTGAGATTAGGGTGCCAGCATGGTTAGGTTCTGGTGAGAGCTCTGTTTTTTGTTACAGACTGCTGACTTCTCCATGTTTCTACACATAGGAGAAAGAGAAAGAAAGCTCTAATAAGGGCACAAATCCCATTCATGACTTAATCACCTGTCAAGGGCCTCACCTCCTAATGCCATCCTGCTGGGTTAAGAATTTTAAAAAATAAATTTTTGGGAGACATGAACATTTAGTCCATATCAGGATGTAAGCAAACAGCTGAACTAGAATAAAAGAAGATCCCACATAGTTTCCTATCTGACACGAAACTAAGCTGTGTCCTGGTGGCTCACTAACTATATGTGCAATTTTAACATCACAATGGGAAGGAGCCCCAAAATTTTGTTAGAAGACCTGAGGGTCCTGAGGGTTTGAAAAGTGCTAACTTCAGATCCTCTCAGTGTGGAGGGGGAACTCGGAAAAAGATGGAAAGAGAAAATAACCTTAAAAAAAACAAAAATATTCAAGATGTGCAAACTAAAATTCTAAAACATATGAATTAATTTAATGCTCTAAAAGCTCATCAACACTCAGAAGAATTTTATTACTAAAGACACTCTTTTTATAGAACTGTAGTACACTGGATTTTAAATAAGTTTATTTAGGATGCTTCAAGAAACTTTTTATTAAAAAGCATGAGATTATAAAATATATAAACAAAGAAAACAAGGACAGATGCTTAAGTAAAAGGGAACTAAAAAAATGAAAAAAAAAACCACATGACATCGAAATATTTTTAAATGCGACAAATTGAATGAACTATACGTGGTTAGGGAGTTTGTGAACCAGAGGCAATGCTGCGAAATTCACTCAAATGAACACACAGAGAGGCGAAGCATACAAATGAGTAATTAGAAGATACAGAAGACAGACCAAGGAACTTTAGAGGAGAATGGCAAGTCCTGTGAAACATCAATATTTCAAGCAAAAATCTACAAATTTCCAGACCAAAATCCATGAGTCCTGAGACTGACGGAATGAATAAATCTACAACTTGGCAGATTATTGTGAAACTATAGAATGTTAGTAACAAAAAGAAACTCTTAAAAGAATCCTGAAAGAGAAGATACATTTGCTTA
Organism: Cheracebus regulus; assembly: GCA_963574635.1. Taxonomy (NCBI): domain Eukaryota; kingdom Metazoa; phylum Chordata; class Mammalia; order Primates; family Pitheciidae; genus Cheracebus; species Cheracebus regulus. The sequence continues at coordinate 629 of CAUYQU010070752.1, read as the reverse complement.
AAATGAATGCCACTTACCTGGACAGCTGACTTCTCAACACCAGTGGTTACTAGAAAAAGCAGAGCAGTGGCTTCAAAGTGCTGCAGTAACTTGGAGTTCAGCCTAGAATTTTATTTTCAGCTATCCTGTCATTCAGGAATTTTTTTCAGACCTATAACAATTGAGAGTTCAAACTTTTATTAAAACTACTTTAGGAGAAAAATGTTGTTAGCACAACAATTAATACATAAAATGTATATTGACTATAAAATAACCTTTCAGAAGATAAGTATAAAATAGTGGGTAGGAATTAAAGGAGAAAAGAGAATAACTTCACTGAGTAGTTAAACTGTTGTTGAATCTGTGACACATTTAGGATGAGGTGAACATTTAGAATAATCTTTGCTTTGTAATAACAATTTGTACTTATGTATGAGTGCTAACAATTTGAGGACAATTACTACCTCACATGTATTAGTATGGCTACTATTAAAAATAACGCTGGTAAGGATTTGGAGAAATTGGAATTCTTTTATACTGTCATTGGGAAGGTGAAATGATACAACTACTATGTAAAACAGTATGGTGGTTCCTTAAATAAACAGAATGACCATATGATCCAGCAGTTTCACTTCTGGGTATATACCCCA
>CAUYQU010070748.1:0-101375 GCA_963574635.1 Cheracebus regulus | reverse complement strand
CGCTTTCACTGGGAGCTACAATCCTGAGCTGCTGCTACGCGGCCATCTTGGATCTCTCTGCGCCCGGTGATGAAGTTTGTCTGTTTCTTAGTTTTCCTTTGGCGGACGCCCCTTCCCCACAGAGCCGGACCTTCCCAGGTTAGCTGTGCTTGCTGTGAGACTCTCAGTCCTCAGCGCTTCCAATTGCTGTTTTCCTTGTGGGGATGGGACCCGCCGAGCCCATCCGTCCCGTACACTCCGCACCGGGAAGCGCCGCGCTGGGGCGCCGGCAAAACAGCCGCGCAGGCCAAACGAGTCACGCTGGCGACCCGTGTGGCTCCTCTGCCGGGAATCTCCTGGTCTGTGGGCTACAAAAATTGGTCGGAAAGTGCGGCGTCCACTCGTTCTCTGCGCTTTCACTGGGAGCTACATTCCTGAGCTGTTGCTAATCGACCATCTTGGATCTCTCTCCATTCATTTTCTCGTGATTTTTAAAATAGCTGTGAGGGCTTGTTCTTTCTGAGCAAGTAGTAATGCCAAGTTTGATAGTCATTGTAGAATACAAACCACAGAAATAAATATAAATATCCTTGAAAGCCATGACACCTTTGCAAAGAGAGAGACTTAACTATATAAAGTGATTTCTTCAGTTTGTGTGTATGTCAGCAAATACAAAATCATCATTTTCTTGGTTTTTTTTTCATGTTTTTCCCCCTAAATATTGGACTCATTTAATTTTGAAAATGATTTTTCAGATCTCCAATCAGAATTTCTGAGACTGAGATACCACCAGTTGAGAAATTAAGCATTAAAGCTTTAATATTTACTGTTCAATTAAATATGTAAAAGCTGGTGAGCTGAGCATTATCGGGGGATGGAATGAGAGACATGGCACCTGCCTCCAAGGAGCTTGACGTTTCATTGGTGGTGGAGATAGGAAGCATATGTGGAACAAACAGTGCTTAAGGAATGAATGATCAATAAAGAAACTTCTGAATACTAGATCTGGCTTTTAAAACAATTAATAGTGACTACTGCAGAAACAAAATTATTCTTATAAGTTAAACAGTCACTGCTTTATGCAGCTGATTGATAAGAAGGATCTTTGGATGTGGCACTAGCAAGCATGAGATCCTTTCCATTGTGCCTTTATTATGCCCTAATATGTTCAGGATAGGCACTCCAGTCAATTGATGAGGGAATTGTGTATACTTATTAACAGGTTTTGAAGAGATTAATAGGTATTAATCTGCATTAACAGATTCTAGTGAAATCATTCCACTGGAAGCCTCACATGCTTTGGTGAAAGTTAAGGGTGCCTTTTTAGCCAACTTGGGGAATTTGAGGAATGTGTAACAACAGTTGTACCAGAAAAGATCCAATGTGTTTTTTCCACCCTGTATTTCAGCACTAGCTAGAGCCATTCTTCTTTTCTTGAGAAGATTATTTGTACTCTGACATCCCATTGAGATGACAGTCTATTTTTCATGATTTTAAAATTGATGTTGCATCAACTATCTCATCAAATATCTTCAAACCCTGAACTGAGTCTTGTGCACAGTAATTTCTTCAATGATCTCATGGTTTTAAAATTCAAGTTGTTATTTAGAATAATGGGGGAAGGGTCCCTCTGAGCTAATTACTTATTGGAGCTAATATTAGGAAATATATTCATGCTTAAAAGAGCTATGAAATGTCACCCTCAGATTCGTGAAAAGCTTAATGAAGCGGGAATCCTAACTGGAGTTGCACCTTCGACTTGGAGATTGGAAGGAATAGTTGATTATTTTTGGTAATGTCATTCCAAATCTTCTTTGACATAGACAGAATATAGTTATCTAAAGTATGCGAATTTTTACAGGCCTGCTGTAGAGAAGATACTGGTAAGATGTGACAGATTTTTCTAATGATTGATGCTCTATCAACATACGAGCCATTCTGAAACCATAATATATATGTAGCACTTTGGTAGTTTCTGAGCTGTGCTGCAGTTAATGATGTAGAAAATGGTTCTGACTTGTTGATGGGATAATTCTTTGAAAGAGAAGTTTTCCCTTTGGAAGAAAATTATAAAATTTGCTTTGGGACAAAACTAGCAAACTGAATATTGTCCACTGTTCTTTGTCAGTTTTGTAAGTAAAAAACTCATATTTCAGAGTAATAAAATTGTAGGAACCATAAAAAATATTCTCTTCCTGGTATTTCAAAAACAACTGTCTCAGTCTAACTTAATTAGCATTGTTTAGTTTCGTCTTCCAAATGGAAGGATAATGTGTGTGTGAATCCAAGAGTTTTGACTATTGTATACAATTTGCTGCTGGATCATTAAAGAGAACTTTTGTGGCTAAGGCCTAAGAAATGTAGTTGTGATAGGTTTTTAAAGGTTTATCCTACCACTTGTCCTGGGGCTTTGGCTCTCGGTTTGTGGTTTATAAAATACTGTCTAAGAAAATCAAGGCTGCCTTTACAAGTTAGTTATTCCATTTTCCTTTTCTTACTTTCACTGAAACATCCATGGAGATACCATGATAAACTTGTTTCTTCTTCGTGGCAAAACAGGACAAATGGATTTGCAAAACCACATAAGCTGATATACTCTGAAAATGAGTTTATAAAAATACTGTATGATGTAGCAGATCCTGAAGAACAAAGCTTCTCGTCCCCTGACAAAAACATAACTGTTTTAATGTATTAATTTTTCTGAAGAATTCTGGTTTTATTATTTTTAAAAATAGACAAAATTTTTAAAAATAATTTCAGTGTAGTCACTGATTTAGAAAATTTGAAAAGGCTCATAAATAAATGAGTTAGGGAATCACTACATTATGAAATAATTTAGTAGTGAAAAAATTCTATTTCTAATATAGCATTTATATAACTGCATGTAATTATGTACAGTAAAACAAGGAAGTTCAGGAAGATAAATGGGACAAGAAGCTTTAAATATCTATATCTAGAATATCTTGTTATTTTCATTAGAAAAAAGTTGAGTATGTGATTGGAGAATAAAAATCCTTTTTGAAAGCAAATTAGTGTAATGTCTTTGATAACTGATTATTTGTAAAACTTTTAGCAAATTAAATTTCTCACCTTGGAAATATCTAATGACTAGATACATTCTAAAACTACTTTTTCAAGAGAGTTAGTTAATTTGGAGGCTCGGATCTTGAAATTTTAATACTCAGATCTTGAAATCAACATAGAAGGTCTTTGAGTAGTTTTTCTGGTCTGTTACTTCCTGGAAATTCTTGCTAGAGATTTTGTAATGACATCAGTATTCTATGGGTCTGGACTTCCTGCTATTCCTGGATGCTGTTTTCATCAGTCTCTCCAGTTATGTAAATGATTTATAGTCATTCTCTCTTGGTCTGTCTGTTTTTCTCTCTCTGCAAATAGCTCTTGTACTGAGAGCAATACAAACACAATACTGCCCCAAGTAGAAAACTTTGACAGTGATAGCTGAATTTTGTTTTTCTGTTAGGTTCCTTACAGCTCTCAGTGTAGCTCAGTTTAGCTTTGTCCATTAAATCACTAGGTATTTTGTTGGATGACAGGGTTAGAGTGGCTGAGTCTTATTTCTCGTATGCTGTATTAGTTTTGTATTGCTGCATAGCAAACTACAGCAAAGTTCATCATTCAAATAACAAACATTTATTATACCACAGTTTCTGTAGGTCAGAAGCCTAGTCATAGATGACTTTACTGTGTCCTCTGCTCAGGGTCTCTCTGGGTCTCTAGGCTTCAGCTGGGGCTGTGGTCCTATCAAGAGCTTGGAGTCCCCTTGCAAGTTCATTCTGGTTCTTGGCAGAATTAACTCCCTTGTGGTTGTAGGATGGAAATGCCTGTTTTTTTTGTTGTTGTTGTTCTTGCTTTTTTTTTTTTGCTTGCCTCACCTCCTAGAGGCTGTCCTCAGGAAATGGCCATGTATTTCTCTCACAGCCTACTGGGTTTCTTCTTCAGAGCAACCAGGAGAGTCTCTTGCATTTCAAGTCTCTCTTTTGAGTAACTCACCTGATTAAGTCGGGTCATCCAGGATGGTTTTCATTTTGACTCAAAATCAAGTGATTAGAGATTACATCTGCAACATTCCTTCATCTTTGTCAGATAATATAACTTAATCATGAGAGTAAAATCTATCATATTCATACACTTTTCCGTATTCAATGAGAAAAGATGATAAATGGTGTGTGCTAAAGGGAGCAATCTTGGGAGCATCTTAGAATTTTACCTTCTGCATATGCCATGTGTTTTCACAACGAGTTCCTATTTTCAGCATTGGTTCAAAATTGAAGTGTTGAGTTGCAGGTGTATCAGTGAGTGCTGTGACTAAAGACCTTATGGGTCCATAGCTAACATAGCCTGTGACTGCCATCTGCCATCATTATCTGGTAGCACTTGCCATACTATTCATTAGTACTTTAGACCAAAAAAAAAAAAAGGTCAGGCGTGGTGGCTCATGCCTGTAATCCCAGCTCTTTGGGAGGCTGAGGTGGGAGGATCATGAGGTCAAGAGATCGAGACCATCCTTACCAACATGGTGAAACCCCGTCTCTACTGAAAATACAAAAATTAGCCGGGGTGGTGGCACACGCCTATAATCCTAGCTACTCAAGAGGCTGAGGCAGGAGAATTGCTTGAACCTGGGAGGCGGAGGTTGCAGTGAGTTGAGGTCATGCCACTGCACTCTAGCCTGAGCAGCAGAACAAGATTCCGTTTCAGAAACCAACCAACCAGCAAACCAAACAAACAAAACCCTTATGCTTAGCATCAAAGTAAACACCAACCAGCAATTAAAATTACTATTATAATCCAAAAATATAAAATTGCTTATAAAAAGCCGTGTGTTTATTTAGAGATAATTTCCAAGAATCTGTAATTCAGTATACCTTATCATGCATTCCACATGGTAGAAACTATTCTTTAAAAATCGTGCGCGTGGCTGGGTGCAGTGGCTGATGCCTATAAACTCAACACTTTGGGAGGCTGAGGCAGGTGGATCATGTGAGGCCAAGAGTTCAAGACCAGCCTGAGTAACATAGTGAGGCCCTGTCTCTACAATCTACATTTTTTTCTGAATTAGCTGAGTGTGGTGGTACATGTCTGTGCACATGTCCTGTAGTCCTAGGAACTCAGAAGGCTGAAGCAGAAGGCTGAGGTGGTGATACTGCATGAGCCCAGGAGGTTGAGACTGCAGTGAGCCATGATCACTCCACTGCACTTTAGCCTAGGTGACAGAGTGAGACTCTATTCCCCAAAATTAAAAAAAAAGGAAAAGGAAAACAATCATGTGCTTTAGTTGTCCTGTCCCTTCCTTAATTAAACATGTAGATATGCTCAGCAAATCTGCAGATAATACAAAACTGATAGCATTAGTAAATGTATTAGAGCTATAAAATTGTGTTCCAAAAAGTATTCTAGCAGAACAGAAGTATCAGGACTTCAGGAGTTTTTGTAAGGCAGGTCTTGTAGTGACAAAATCTCTCAGCAATTGCTTGTTTGTAAAGGATTTTATTTCTCCTTCGCTTATGAAGCTTAGTTTGGCTAGATATGTATATAAAATATATATACACCACAATGTATTTATCAGTTGTATGGTCATTGAACATTTGTCTTCTTTTTTTCTTCCTATTTTCCTTTTTTATTATTGGAAACAATTTCATTAAACATTCTTGGTCATACCTTCTGGTGCACGTATGCAAGAATTTCTCTAGGGAATAGAATTGCTGGGTCATGCACTATACACCTGCTTCGTGTTATAATTTACTACTAAATTGCTTCCGAAAGGACTGTACCAGTTTGTACTCCTGCCAGCGTTATGTGAGATTTCCAGTGCTTTACTGTACTTGGAGCCCTTGGTATTGTCTAACTCTTTGATTTTGGTTTACTTGGTTATGTTAGTTTGGACTGCTGTAACAAATTACCATAAATTTGGTAACATAAACAACAGGAATTTATTTCCTACAGTTCTAGAGGCAGGGAAGTCCTAGATCAAGGTAATAACAGGTTCAATGTCTGGTGAAGGCTCCCTCTTCTGGTTCATAAAAGGCACTGTTTCTCTGTGTCACCACCTGGTAGAAGGACAAACAAGCTCCTTGGGGCTTTTTTTTTTATAAGGACACTAATCCCGTTTGTGAGGGTTCCACTCTTGTGACCCAGTCATTTTCCAGAGGCTCTGCCTCTTGATACAAACACAATGATTAAGTTTCAACATACGAATTTTAGGGAGATACACTCAAGCCATATATTGGAAGATGTGAAATGGGCATCTTATTGCATTTTTAATTTCATTTTCTTGCCTACTAATGAGATAAATTTTTTCTTTGTATGTTTATTGATCCTTCATGTTTGTTACATTAAATGGCCTTTTTTCTTCCCTTCTTTTAGGTTGCTCATCTAATTAATTTGTAAGATTTAATTATATAGAATATATATATTAATCCTTTGGTGGCTTAATCTTACATAAATATATCTCTGATTGTGCTTTGTTTTGTTTTAATTCTTTTTGTAGTTTCTTTGAAGACCTAAAGTTCTTAATTTTAATTTATTCAGTTTTTATAAACCTTTTTCTTGATAATTTGTGCTTTTTGTTATCTTATTTAACAAATCCTTCCCTTCTCCCAAATGATAGAAATCTTTTCTGTAATTTATTCTTCGAGTTTTAAAGTTTTGGCTCACATTTAAATTATGTGTCTATTTGGAATTGATTTTTGTTATGGTAGGAGGTAGGAATTTATTCTAAAACTTTTTTTCCATGTGAACCAAGAATCAGTAAGCTTTCTGTAAAGAACAACATAATAAATATTTTTGACTTTTTAGGTCATACAGTCTCTGTTGCAACTATAGTTCACTATTGAACAATGCAGGGGTTAAGGGTGCCAACCCCCTGTACAGTGGAAAATTTACATACAACTTTTCATTCCCCAAAAGTTGACTGCTAATAGCCTACTATTGACTGGAAGTGCCTGTATTTTAAATAGTCAATTAACATATTTGTATGTTCTATGTATTATATACTGTATTTATATAATAAAGTAAGCTAGAGAAAAAAAGTAGGCAAATTATAAGAAAGAGAAAATATATTTTTTATTCATTAAGTGGGAGTGGATCATCCTAAAGATCTTTTTTATGATCCATGAACTTTATGATAATTCATTCCCACCTGTCATCTTCATGTTGAATAGGCTGAGGAGGAGGAGAAAGAGGAGGGGTTGGTCTTGTCTCAGAAGTTGAAGAGGCAGGGGAACATCCACATATTAGCAGTTAAAACCTGCGTTGTTCAAAGGTCAACTGTACTTTACTCTGCCATTGTAGCATGAAAGCAGCCAAGGACAAAATGTAAATGAATGGGCATTGCTGGTTCCAGTAAGACTTTTTTACAAAATCAGGAGTCTCTCTGGATTTAGCCTGTGGACTATAGTTTGCCAGTGCCTTATGTAGATAATTAATTGTCTCAGATACCTTTTTTGGTCTTTCTTTCCCCACTGATGTTCAGTTCCTGCTCTTTTGTATACTGTTTCCACGTATGTGTTTCTGGGTTCTTTGTATGTGTGTTTTTTTAAAATTGCTTTAGTTGTCTGTCCCTGTTCCAGTATCTCAGTTTCCTAAATACTATAGCTTTATTATAAGATTTACTATCTGGCAGAGAAAAAACTTCCTTGTGATTCTTCCTTAGACGTGTCTTGGCCTTTCTTGATCATCCCTCTTCTAAATAAATCTTAAAAATCACATTGTCAAGTTCTATAAAAACTCCATTTTGCATTTGATTGAATTGTTTTATATCCATATAGGAAGAACTAACATTAAAATCTTGTATTCCATTTTTTGAACATATTATACCTCTTTTTATTTGGGTCATCTTTAATGTCTTAACTAAAGTTTATAATATTATTTAACATCTTACATATCACTTTTTAGATTTATTCCTACTTTATTTTTGTGTTGCTGTGATAAATAGTATATTCTTAAAAATGTTTTTTGCTGACTCTTTTTGCTGATGTGTATAATTTTGATTGAATTTTGTATGCTGCTTATGTGCATTACCTGGCTGAACTTGCTAAATAATTCTGGTAATACTTTTCTTTTGAGTTTATTCTATTGTCTAATGACAGTTTTGTTTCTTCATTTCCACTCATATTTTTAAAATTTATTTTATTGCACTGACTACAACCTCTAGTACAATGTTGAATACAAGCAATAAGAGTAGGAATTTTTGTATTTTCTCTGCTTTTTAAAGAATAATGTAACTGTTTGACTACTGAACATAATATTTGTGGTAGCTTTTTTGTTTTTTGGTCAGGCATACTTTATTAGGTCAAGGAGTTTGCTTTGTTTTCTATTGTACCTGATCATGACAGTATTTGTTGCTATTCCTTGTCTTTTTTCACTTATACCTCTTCTCCAAGGAGGCTTATTTTGCATGTATTGTGAGGCCATGTTTCTTAGAATTTCATCTCCAGAAATCTTTTAGGTCTGGATCACAGTGAACATGTTCTTTCAAAGAAAAATTGTGTTAGCATGGTCACTATTAATTCAGGACCCGTTCAATTAAATTTTTGTCCTGAGACTTTTTAGGACACACAGCTAATATGAAGTTTTACATATGTTAGATTTTTTTTTTTAACCTTCCAAAGAATCCAGAATTCAAGGCAAAGACTGACTTGTATTACTCTTTTGGTGGGACAGTTACTGTTGTTTTGCTTTTATTCCTCCCTCATTTTATGTTCTTAGAATGTCACCCTTTGAAGGCACTGGGTTTAAGGGCGCATCTCTATTCTGACTTTCTACTCTAAAATGGCCTTAGATTTTGTCTTTTGTTTTCCGTATGTAGCTCATTAATACTCGGGCTCTAGGTTAGCAAGAATCACTGCATATGACAATGTAACTGCGAGTTCCCATGCTACTTATTTCTGTGGATTTTTGCTTTTTTTTTTTTCATTTCTGTCCTCTGAGGAGGATTTCTGTCCTCATAATTTCTTGTTAGATGAGTAAGGCATAAGAAAAAATGTTTTAAAGGCTTTAAATTGTCATATTTAGTTGTGCTATACTGGAAGGAGATTGTGTGAACATACATTCTGCTATATTGCTGAAACCAGTATTTCCCATTTGACTTTACCCAGGATCACAGCCTCTTGTCCTGAACTATTCTGACCATGACTAAAGTTTAAATCAATGGTTCTCAAACCTTGATGCATGTTAAAACCATCTGGGAAGCATTTAAAAATCCTGATGCTCAGGCCACACTCCAGATTTAATAAATTAGAATATCTGAGGGATCAGTAATTTTTAAAGCTCCCCACAGGGTTCTGTTGTGCAGCTAAGGTTAAGAATAATTGCTTAAAATCTGACTGCCCATTTGATTCATGTCTGTTAAAGGTCACCTACCTTTTCACTGTCCTCAGCCAAATACTTTACTTCTGAGGCCCGATGTCCACATTCCCATAAAACATCAAGTTTATAGTACTCCTGATCTACTTCTTCAAACCAGTATACTTTCTGTGAAACTAAGTCTGCTGTACCTATGGTCAACTAATAGCAAAATGTTCAGCTTGTTTTTATTTTTTTTTACATCATTCTCTTTTTTTCCTGCCTTTTGCACTATGCTGATACAATTTTGTTTTCCTCCACTGAGAAATTTTTGGTTCAAAGTCTCTTAATGTGCTAAATAATTCTGATAGACTAGTTTCATAGTCTCAGCAAATCAGTGTGTGATACACTTGGATTATGAATAGCTTAGCACAGAAAATGATGTAATTTCAATGGAATAAATTAGAGCCAATTAACACGGCAGAGTCAGTTGTCTTTTTGAATAATGCATATTTGTTCAGAAAAGCACTCTGTTTTATTTGTAAAACGATCCACACTTTTAACCATTATGACTGCCATGGCCCTTTTCCTTTTGGAGCTAATAGAAAGGGTGAAGATAAATGACAAGAGCAGCTAGGCCAGATGTAGCAAATGGCAGAGCTTTGTCAGCATACTTTGAGGTCACAGTATGTTAATTGACCATAACATGTTACTAAAACACTGTTTTATGACCATCTTTAATGTAGTGCTCAGAGCATTGGAGAATATATGACATAATTATAAATTTATAATTATTTATTCTGGGGAAGTAATAATGACTTATCTCTTACATGAAAAACATATTGTCACACGTTCTGAAGCTTAGGGTTTGGAACCAAGTAGATCAAGTTGAGCTTTATCTGTAGTATTACACATGATTTAACACATTAATTTTAGTGTCTACAGGATAAAAGATATTTTCCGAAGTGAACAGATGGCTCAACCAGGAGTGGTAGACTTCTTGTGACCTGGTGGGGAGAGTGGAGGTCTGGAATGCTTTGGAGAAATCTCACATACTTTGGGTATGCGCTTGGGCAAGTTGGTCTTCAGAAATCTGCTATTGCTTTCTACAATAATGGATAATTATCATTATTTTCCTCAGGGGAACATTGTGTGGAATAACTAATTAATGATTGCAATATGCTTTGGAAGACATTCTGTAATTCCTTAGTATTTAGGAGAGAATGAGTATGGATAAAGGAAACCTGGGAGAAAGCTTTTGTTTCCAAATTTTGTGATATATTATTTTTCTTTGAAAATTATTTAAATATTCTCAAATTTCCAGGTTTTTGTTTTACAATTTTGCAAAATTAAAAAACATTTTTAAGAGCCATTCTAGGTTCACACCAAAATTAGTGGAAAGTATGGAGCTCCTATATACCACCTGTCCCTCACATGTAGAACCTCCCCTGCTGTCTGCATCCTGCGCCACAGTGGTTCGTTTGCTACAATCAAACCTATATTGATACATCCTTATCATCCGGAGTTTATAGCTTACATACAGGTTCACACTTGGCATTGTACATTCTACTGTAGACTTTGGCAAATGAACAATGATATGTATCTACCATTGTATCATACAGAAAAGTTTGAGTGTCCTTAAAATCCTCTGTGGATTCTTTGCCTGTTTTTAAACTGCATTGTTTGCTTTCCTGTTGTTGAATGTTAAGAGTTCCTTGCATGCTTTGCGTGGTAGTCCTTTATCATATGTGTATTGCAAACATTATTTCCCAGTGTGTAGCTTCTCTTTTTATTTTCTTGATGTTGTCTTTTGCAGAGGAAAAGTTTTTAATTTTAATGAAGACCAGCTTATCAATTATTTCTTTCATGGATTGTGTCTTTGATGTTGTATCTAAAAAGTACTTGCCATACCCAAGGTTGTTTAGGTTTTATCCTGTTATCCTCAAGGAGTTTTATAATTTTGTTTTACATTGAGAACTCTGATCCATTTTCAGTTAATTTTTATGAAAAGTGTAAGGTCTGTGCCTAAATTATTATTTTTGCATGTGGATGTCCAGTTGTTCCCAGCAGTGTTTTTTGAAACACCTACTTTTTTTTGTTGTATTGCCTTTGCTTCTTTGTCAAAGTTAGTTGACTGTATTTAGATGGGCCTGTTTAGGTGGGCTGTATATTTGGTGCCATTTATATATGTCTGTTCTTTTCCTAGTATCACACTACCTTGATTACTGTAGCTTTATGGTAGTAAGTCTTGAAGTCGAGTAATGTCAGTCCTCCAACTTTGTTCTCTTTCTGATCTAATTTTTTGACATTTTATTTTGTTAACAGTTTATTTCTGTTCAAAATGCTATTATATTTTATTTCATGTTTAAAGATGCTTCTCACTATTTTAAAAAATTCTGTGTGATAACATGTATGTCTAGAAGTGGCTGTAAGGGTCACTGTGTGGTCCAATACATTTAAAATAAATTTCACCTTTTGGTTAATGCCATCTTTTGGTATTATATTTTGGAGGCTTGTTATTGGACCTATAGGGGTTTGTCTCCAAGAAAATCATTCCTAATTGATGAATATGAGGTGTTTTTGAATATGTCTCTTATTACCCAGACCAGCATTGTGGTAACTAGTTTCCAAAGACTCCTTCCTTCTAATGAATCACACCTGATTTTTATGCCAGCATGCATTCCTTTGTACCTTGAATCTGGACTGGCTCTTTGTAACCAATAGAATATGACCAGATTGATTCTGCGCATCTTCCAAAGCAAGGTGATAAGAAGCTCTACAGTTTCCACTATGATTTCCTGGAATGCTTGTTTCTGGGGAAGTCAGTTGCCATATAAGAAGTATAGCTAACCTGAGATTTCCAAGCTGCAAGGATGCTTAAGGCATTTGGAGAGGTCAGGTGGAGAGAGGGAGACTTGATCAGTCCAAAGCTGTTCCAGGTATCCCGGCTGAAATGCCAAATATTTGAGTGAAGAAACATTTTGGGTGTCTGGATCAGTCAAGCCATAATACGACTCCTAGTCCAGTTGTCATCTAAATGCAACTGCATGAAAGAATCCAAGTAAGTGCTGCCCAGCTAAACCTAATCCACACACAGAACTATGAGAGATAATAAGAAATTGTCATTGAAAGCCTCTAGGCTTTGAGGTGGTTTGTTACACAGCAAGAAGACCCAGAATAAGGATCAGTGAAGACTTTGACACTGATTGCTAAGCTATTGCCATAGTAATTCTTTACTTTGATTACTTTTGTCGATAGTATCTTGAAGATCCTTTATATGCCAATATGATCTTGAAACTTGTCACAATTACACTTAAAAGAGTACCTTTTCCAGTGTCCAGTGCTATCTGTGGGGTTCATGCTTGCTTGAAAGTAGAATTGATACTCTGTGAACCATTTTTTATATTTCAAGAAGGCTTACTAAAATGATCTGTTTACCCAAGGTAAGGCTGTACAGTTAACATATTTCCTTGCTTTGGCAATGTCTATATCACCCTCTCATTGTACCTCATTAAAATGAATTATACTGAAATATGGAGATTGTGATTTTTTATTTGTAGATAGAATTTTTTAAAAATATGGGATCCTAGTGAGAACAAAATGGCTTCATTAGTGTGTTAGACTTTATTAATGTTTCCCAATGTTTAGTTCTCCTTCCCTTCTAAGTCCACAGAAGTCTACACATTTTAACTCCTTTACTTTTGGGTTGGGCTCTGTGGTTGGTGCTGAACAACAGAATATGGGTTGTTAACAGAAATGCTGTGTGTCATTTCTGAACTGAAGCATTTATTACTGGCATGAAACATCACATTCCTTTTCTTCTCTTGCTGCAATAAGCAAGAAAGTCTTATGTTCCGGGTAGTGCATTTTAAGAGGGAAAGTCTACTATTTTGAGTTCCTAAGTGGCCATGTAGAGCAGAATTCCCTATAGACTTGAGTTGGTCATGAAATTTTTTTCTTGTATAAATCCACTGAGATTTCATGATGAACTTTTAGAATGCAGCCTAAATAACCTACCTTAATATGGTAAGATACTAGTTAAGGTATTTCTACTTTTAAAGTAATGACCTACAGCAAGAATGGGAGACATGGCATTCTTCATCGATCTATTAGCACGTAGCTCTGATTAGTGAAGGTAGAAAGCACACAGCAGGTTATTGAGAGAATGAAAGACCTTTCAGTTGGCTACAAGGCAGAGGGAACAGGTAGGAAAACTGGGATTCTGCAGAGTGTGATCCTAGATGGAATATATTGCCAGAAGAACCAGGAGTGTCAGGCTCTGAAAACAAACTTTCATTTTTGGTTTTGTTCAAAAGTGCTCCTGATCTTTTGTTTTTTCAAAAATTCAGTCTCCACGTGGATACTTGAGTGATATTTTCCAAATGAAACTCTGATGTTACCACCCACCTGCTTAAAATATTCCAGTGGCTTTACATTGCTGATTGCGTTCAGATCCACATTCTTGCATTGGTGTGACTGCTGTGTTCCTCTTCAGTTTGTCTGCTTCAGCCTTGCTGGATTTCTGAGGGCAGGTTCCTTCTTTATCTGAAACCTTTTCTTCCTTTACCATCCTTCCAACCTCCACTCTTCTCCTAGTTAATCCCCTCAGCCTTCAGATCTCAGCTCAGTCTTCATGTTCAGGAATCTTGCTCTGACCTTAAGTTTCTTTGTTATAAATTTTCATAGAACTGGGTTTCTTTCTTTCAGAGACGTCATGTAGTTGGGAATTTACATGTTTAAATGCAGCTGTTTGATTTGTTTGTCACTCACTTCATGAGCACAGGTCGTTTGTATTTCCTCATCACTTTATGCCTACTGTTGAGGAAATAACCAGTATGTAGAAGGTGGAATGAATGCCTTTTTAGGCCCTTTACTGTCAAGGACCAGAGAAGTCCAAATGGATTGAGAAGCTGGAGGGAAGAAGTAATGTAGTATATTGTTGGCCATCCCATAATCAGATCACTGGATTTTCTTTCTAATGGGATTTGGTTCCATTTAATGGAACTAAACAAATTGGGATTGACTATTTCACATACATAAAGTATAATTTCAATTGTCTTTTTTATATTCTAAGCTTCTTAATCATTCTGTTTCTTTCTCTCTCTCTTTTTTTTTTTTTTTTTTTGCTATAGAAGGTAAGAGACAAGGTTAGTGCATAGCCTGGAAAATAAATTCTGTAAATAGTAGCTGCTTCCAATAAATATGTATTGAGTAAATGAATGATAATGTTCTTTAAAAATTCTATAATCTATAAAATACAGAATTATATCCTATAAAATAATATTCTGTAAAATTTTATAGAAAGATAATATTCTATAAAATATTTTTTGATAGAGTGTTAGAATGATCGTAGAAAGATCATGTGAGATAATCTTTTTGTCCATGAAAATACTAGTGAAAATTTTAATCTGTCATCTGTTTCAAAGTATTTAATTCACATTGATTGTTTTACCTTAATTGTGCTGCAAAGCTAATTTATTTACTTGGATTACATTGTAATTGGCAATTCCTTTAATTTGATTATTTAAGTAAATATTGTTAAAAGAAATTGTGTTATTCTCTTCTGAATTTTGTCTTTCCACCTTCTATTTCTCTTTAAATTTTAATCAAATATAGCTATAACCTCTTTTCTAGGCCATTTTATTAGCATTACAGCATGAAAGCAAAGATGATTAAATGAAAATCAGGTGTATTAGTCTGTTGTCATGCTGCTAATCAAGACATACCCAAGAATGGGTAATTTTTAAAGGAAAGAAGTTTAATTGACTCACAGTTCAGCATGGCTGTGGAGGCCTCAAGAAACTTAAAATCGTGGTGGAAGGGGAAGCAAACATGCCCTTCTTCACATGGTGGCAGGAGAGAGAAAAATCCCTGCCCAGTGAAGGGGGAAGCTCTTTATAAAACCCTCAGATCTTACCAGAACTAACTCACGATCACAAGAACAAGATGGGGGAACTGTCCCCATGATTCAGTTCTCTCTACCTGATCCCTCTCACAACATGTGGGGATTATGGGAAATACAATTCAAGATGAGATTTGGGTGGGGATACACTGAAACCATATCATGGGGTTTAAACATTTTCAGGCAAAGGATATCTAAAATGTTTATAAGATAGTATGTTACCATTTTTACAGAATTATTTTTCAATCTTATTTAAAAAAAGTTCATAACTTCACCATAACCTCACTACCTATGTGCCTTCTAATTTGACAAGCTTCTAAGTGGCAAAACCTATCATTTATTTTGAATCTGTGGTTGAATCCAATGTTTTAAATGAAAGTAACATCTTATTTTTTTACAGATTTAATGATAGGGCCCAGACTCTTGGTTACAACTTTTCGAAAATATGTGAGTAGGAAATTATTTTTTATGTGTCCCTCACTATATCTAACATACCTTGCACATAGGAAGTGCTAAATGTTACTTAAGTTAATGGAATTGCAGAAGAATTACCCAAATACATGGATATTTTACAAAAATTAGTTTTCTTTCAGTTATTACTTTCAAATTTATGATCACATATCTTCCACTATAAATATAAATATTTACTACAAAAAATTAAAACTAATTCAAGTTTGAATTGTGAAAAGCACTGACCACAGAAGTGGTTTTTTGCAAGCAGTAACCTTAAGTGGAATGCATGCAAAGTATGTCCTGTATGTGTACTCTGAATATACATTTTGGTATTACATATGACAATTTTTTGAATACTCTCTATAAAATCAAGCAAATACTCAATAAAGTAAACTCAGATACTCATTATCCTATTGATAGGATGAGAGGTGAAATGTTTAACCTGAAAAGAATGTTTACTTGAATATGACTCCCTTAGGTGCTTTGCTATTTCTTGATCAAGGATTCTTAGGATCTATCTGTGAGGGTGCCTGGATAAACTTCAGTGTATCTGTGAAGTCTTTGTGATTTTAACTAAAATATTGGTCATAAGTGCATTTTTAAAAGGGAGAGTCTTCCTGGATTAGATCAAATTCATAAATGAGATCTGTGACCCTAAGATTCCTTGAGTTATGCGTGTGAAATTTTATTGTATATAAATCGTACCTCAGTGCAGCTGGATCTTCCCCAAAAGTTCTGAATCGGTATTCTCAATGAACAGCTTTAAAAAAATACTAGTAGCAGACAGTGAGAGACTTGGGAGGTATCTTGTATGAGGAACCTTTTTTCAGGTCTGCCTTTCCATCTAGAATGCCACCAAAATAGTTTCTATTTTTGTATGCACACTTCTGTAGTCCACACACAAGTGGAGTCAGGAATGGGGATAGAATATAGAAGAGTAGAGTAGTCATGAAGTAACCATGCTGCCAACCTCGGCCTTCACAATGAATGCCACATAACGTCAACAAAATGCCATGGCTATTCAGCAAATTCTTTTCATGTGAACCAATACTATATAAAAGCGGTGTTAGCAACTTCCTAAATATTTCACGATGTTGCTTATGTCCCTTTGTGATTTTGTTTTTGTTGTTATTTAAGGTGTGAGTAAAAAACCTAGGCAGTTTAAGCACCTTTTAAGCTTAAAATCTTGTTTAAGCAGTTACTTGTGCCTTTAAGCAAATTACAAATTCTTCTTGTCTTTTTTTTCACCTGTACAGTGGAGATAATGTTACTTTATATACATTAATATCTCAATACGCTGACAAAGGTGCTGGCACATGGTTAACACTTCAGTTAAAAATGAATCAAGGAATTTCTGATAATTAATCATATTAGTTAATAGGCTAATTTTAGTTTGAATAGAGCTGATAGTTTATGTAGGAAAATGGAGAACATGAAGTTGGATTTTGACTATTTTAGATTTTAAACATAGTTTCAAAATACCTGAGTAAGTTTGCATATGATAACACAGCGATATGCTAGTGAGCAGAGTATGTGAAGAAGTTTTGCTTCATATCATTTGTCTATGTTTTTTATCATAATGAGACCAGAATGGTAAAATGAATTTGAAATCATTTAATCCTATGTGAGTTGCCTCCGTGGCTGAAGAGCTGGTGATTTTTCAGTTATATCCCATCCCCCAGTCCCTGGCCTCATTTTAGTTTTATATTTTAGTGTAGAAGGAAAGAGCAGGGTTTAAATTTTAGTTTTATTTTCACTAGCTGTGAGACCTTTAGCAAATGTATCATTTCAACTCATTTTCCTTAAAGTGATAACAACTTTATCTAACATTGAACACAATAGAGAGCAGACACTCATGTAAACTTTATATGACTTAAACAATTTAGTCTTCACTGCAACCAATGCAAGTAAATACTTCACTGCAAGTAATGAAATTGCAGCTGTTTTCCCATTTCCTGAATAAGAAAACTGAGGATCTGAGCTGATGTTGCCAGGCTCTGTCGGAAGTTGTTTCATATATTGTTACCAATGCAGTGATATCCTGATACACAAAAATGTTCATCCTTTAACATTTGTATTAAACCCATGGTACCATTCAGTTAGTTTCATTTTAGTATGCTTATTGAAGCTGTCACTTCTCTTGTTAAATATCTTAAAGCTGAGCTACAGTCTCAGATTCTATAATCTTAAAGTCTGGTCTTTTGGCCTTTTATATTGGGCATTCAAGTTCTTTTACCACCTACAATGCAGGAAGAAGTTCTACTGGTTCAACAACAAGGATTTTTGGGGACATCTAGGGGTTGATGGTTGCTGTAGACCTTGAGGACACACAGAATCTTTATCAAAGTATAAAGTAAATACCTCAGGTATACCCCATTGTAGCTTCAGAAAGGTTAATTCATTTTTGCATTATTACACATGTAAAAGGGAAAATTGCTATTTAAAACCATATGAGCCTTTCAAGAAAGATGATTGTGCTAGAATTATATAGATTCTTTGGTTACTAAAGAATAGATGGTCTTCTGTTTCACCTAAGAGATTTGATTTTTTCCCCTATATGTAGGGGAACTGAATATGAAAGTAGAGCTGGCGTTGTTGAAATTGTCTGTAAAATAGTGAGATGGATTTGGAATTCCTGGAAGGCATGCTTGAAGTGTAAGAGAAAGGGGATACAAGAAAAGCCAGGCAGCAAGGCAAATGATTTGCACCTACAAACTATTGCTTTTGGCCATCTCAAAGGCACTTCAAACCCAATGCACCCCAAACTGATTTCATTAATGCCACTCTGCTCCAGTGCAGTCCTCCTCCATGCTCTCTATCCCCATTAGTGACACCATCTGCCAACCAGAAATCTGCAGGCTTTCTTTTACATCTCCTTCCTCATCACCTTATTGAAGTCCCATTGATTTCTGCTCATACATATTTTTGTCTACTTGTCTTGATATCTATCCAGCAACACCTCAGTTCCAGCTATTGAAAAGTCAGTCTTTCTAGTGGATCTCTTCACATCCATTGTTGTTATTTTTATTGCAGTTAAGAGACTTAAGAGACTGAGATGCTTAGTGTTTTAAAATCCTCATTTCACGCTTCTTAGATATTCTTGCCCTACTGACAATGACTTGGCTTTCTTTTAGCTCCTCCAATGTTCTGAGTGGCTTCGCACCTCAGGACACCTGCGTGCCTGGTTCACTGTGCTTGGATCTCTTTCTCCCATTTTAATCTAGTTAGTTCATTCTCTCCTTCAGTAATCTGCTCAAATAGCATTTTCTTAGAGAAGCACTTGTGACTTCAGACTAGGTTTGTTTTCTCTGTTACTTGATTTAATGGCATCCTATCCAGCTTCTTCATAGTATTTATAAGAATTTTTAATTATGTATTTATTTATATAACAATTTTACTTATGTCTGTCTCTCTTACTAAACTTTAAGCTACGTGTCTGTTCTACTCCCAATTTTATCTTTAATTTTTGGAATAATGCTAAACATTAACAGCAACTCAAATGTTGAATGAGTATGAGAATTGACATCACAGGAAGCCATTTTATTGACATACAGTCTGATTTTCAGAGTTGTCTGTGTCCAGTTGTGTTCCTGGAAGTGGTGATGGACTCTGTCCCATTCACCCTGACCACACATGTCATATGGCCGTTCAAAGGTGAGGGGTTAGAATGTGGCTACGGATACCAAGGACTTTTGAATGCTACCTATATACAGCTGTATGCTGGCACACATAACTTAGAAGAAACATGTTATCATATTATTATTATTTAAGATGGAGTTTTGCTCTTGTTGCCCAAGCTGGAGTGGAATGGTGGTATCTCAGCTTGGTACAATCTCCACCTCTTGGGTTCAAATGATTCTCCTGCCTCAGCCTCCTGAGTAGCTGGGATTACAGGTGTGCACCACCACGCCCAGCTAATTTTTTTTTTTTTTTTTGCATTTTTAGTAGAAACAGGGTTTCACCATGTTAGGCTGGTCTCAAACTCCTGACCTCAGGTGATCCACCTGCCTTGGCCTCCCAAAGTGCTGGGATTATAGGTATGAGCCACCACACCCGGCCACAATAACATATTATTATGATCAGTTTATTTCTTGGAAAAAATGCCCAGAAGTGACTTTGATTGTTTCTTAGGTAATAATGAATTCCTCCTGAGTCATCTTAAACCATCTCATATCCTTCTTGCCATCTGAGTACTCAGAGTGTTGCTCTCTGAAATCTAGATCAACAGTGGTGGATGAGAGCATCTGATCCTCAGAGGTCAGAGGAACAGTTCTGATTAATAGTATAATGCAGCCACTTAGTCCAGTGGTATTAATGTAATTCAGTAATGTTCCCAAACAGTTAAAATAATTTGACTTGAGTTTTCTAAGTTCAAAAAGTATTATTTTTAGGAATATATTGTTTCCTTATATGCTTTTTTTGGTTCTCTTGTCTCATATTTTCTTAATGAGAGAAAATTTTGATATGGTGCTTTTCAGATAATAGAAGTGGTATAATGTGCTCACTTCTCTGGTAGATTTATTTTATACTTCCTTTATTTTATATTTCCTGTGTTTTCCTCTCCTTCTTAACCTTCCTTTCTCTAGCTCTTTTTTCTTTACCTTTTCACAAGACCCCACCTCTTATAAACATGCCTTTATGCTTCAGTTGATCCATAAATATAGACAGAAAGACAGAGAAATGTCAGCTTTCTATTTTGAGCAGGAAATTACCTTCTGAGAATGTTTATAGAAATGGATTGCTTCTCTCAGGAGGTTCATTCATCAAGACAGAAGATGGTCCTCCTGTACAAAATGGAATGAAAATAGAAACAGTCAAGATACACTAGGATAAACACAGCAATCAGAGATTGGGTGGGGAGGGGAAGCCTAATTTGGAGGAAAAACGTTGACTGCTTGTGAGGCAAAGAAATAGAACAGCAAATCTTCCTTCAAATTGCAGCAAGAAAGGAAGGTTATCCAGGGATGTACTAGACTTCTAAAATTTTATTCAAGACTCCATTGAACCAAGGCTGAGCTCCTAGAATTGTAAGTGAACTTCATGCATATGTCAACATTATAATTTCATGGGATTCTAGACCATAAGAGCTAGAGAACACCCTAAGGAAATAAAGGCTGTGTCTTACCAAAAGTAACAATTAGTTCATGGCATCTGGGACTATAATCTAGATACTCTGTTACCCGAGACAGTTTTTATAAGTCACTGCTTACAAGGACTGTAATTGATTTCTGGTTCCTGAAAATGCACCTTCCATATCAGCTAGATCCTTCCGTATCCTCTCTAGTTTGCTCTATGGGATATGAGCATCATGTGTAATTCCAGTCATGTCTCCTAAACTGGCAACATCATTGTCAATATCACTACCTCTTAATTTAAAGAAGAGTGACATGTTATGTTATGCAGTCTAACAGTGTATCCTTACTTTTACCCCTTTTACCAAGGAGAAGTTTCACAAATGCTCTATAATTGAAAATCCATCCCAAGAATATTCAAGGATTTTCTTAAGGGAATTGGCATCTTTTTTTTTTTAACGTAAAGATTTTTGGTTCTGTTTTTCCATTATGTGGAGAAAATAGCACTTGCCATAATTTAAATATTTTTCAGATACAAAGACTTATGAGCTAATTTGCACTTACTACAAGTAATGTGCTGCCAGAAGTCTGGGTAGGCAGTCTACTATGACTTTAACTTTTTAGGGAGGAATGCCTTTATTTGCTTCCCAAATGAATCTATCTTTTCTATAACTTCTTTATGCATTGAAGAAAATGTGTTTTTTAATTTTTTTTTGAGACAAGGTCTTACTCTGTAGCTCAGGCTGGAGTGCAGTGGTGTGATCTCAACTCACTAAAGCCTCGATCTCGCAGGCTCAAGCAATCCTCCCACCTCAGCCTCCTGAGTAGCTGAGTAGCTGGGACTATAGGTGTTTCATCACTTAGAGACAGGGTTTTGTCACGTTGCTCAGGCTGGTCTCAAACTCCTGGGGTAGTGACCCACCTGCCTTGGCCTCCCAAAGTTCTAGGATTACAGGCACGAGCCACGTTGCCTAGCCTCAGAAAATGTTTTTTTCTAGCCATAGTTTTTTTCTGCTCTATGTGGTTTAGAAAGAGACAAGTTGGCAGTGCACGGCTTTCTTTGTGATTGTGCTTTTGCAATTGGGATTTTTTTCTTTTCCCCTGGAGTTATTTATTCTGCCTTTGAAGTCAATATTTTTATTAAATTTATTTACACAACATCAAAGATTGTTTTGATTTTGTTGCTTAACTCTTTCTAAACATTTTTCTTTAGGTGATACTCATTTTCCTCCTATCTATAGAAAACATGGACATGCATACAATTAAAATAGTCTATTACTTTAGGTGGTCGTATCACATCCTATATAACACACCAATAATAAAAAAGGCTTGATTCTAAAGTAAGCTAATTATAATGTCTTCAAGTAGAAATAATATTTAAAAAACATAAAAGCACTCTTTGAAGAGATAGTTTTATGTGAAGATTAATTTCTCTGTACTCCCCTAATACCTCACTTGGTATTCATTAGTAAGCTAAATAGGTGATTTAATGTGACTTGTAAAACAACTTAATCTTCAATACTAAATACATACAGACTATGGTGAGGAAATTGGTGGAGCTGTAAAACAAATGATCAACTTCCAAAGTATATGCTTTTGAGGTCAGAATATGACCCACAATTATGATATATCTAAACGTCCACTAGTGCAGATGTTTTAAAAATGAATTTTACCTGATGCCACATAACAGTCAAAGCCGTATAACTATTAGGCACTGAAGAGATATTATGAAATATTCTACCAAGTGAACGGCACTATTTTTGTTGTGTTCTTTGGTGTATTGTGGTGAATTAAGTCCCTAATTGCAAATATAAATTTTTATTAATCCATATTCTAAACTCTGACTTTTGTGTGTGCTGAGAAGTGAAGCTCTATAAATTCTGAGTTATGGTGACAAAGAAATAGCAATTACTCTCTATAAAACAATATAGCTAGAATTAATAGAAATGTTTCCTTGTTTGAAAATATAGTTGGGGCCATTTGTTTAGGAGAAATATGTTAAGTCATGCTACTTCAATTATATTTTCAGTTCTAGAATCCTGTTTGTATAGCCTGTTGCTATTAAAAGACTGTGTGCTGGGATTTTGGTTAAATCACTTTAAAAAGTTTCCAGAAAGTTCAGTTCTGTAGGCACTGTTCTACAGTTCCATAGGAAATTTATCATTTTAACTCTGTTTAGAGATATGTTTTTAAAAGTATGGTCCAGGACTACCTGTATCACAATCATCTGGCGAACGTATCCAGAACAAGATTTTTGAGGCCCACTCCAAAGCTTCCAAATTTCTGTAGTAATCCTTTCCCTTTCATAAATCTCTTCTCATGGAACCCTTTAAACTCTTGTTCTCTACCTTAGCCCCTCATTAACTACTACAGTAGCAGAAGAGATAAATTACTTTTCTATCGGTAACAACCTTTGCCAACACCCTTCCTTCACGTGCTGCCAGGAAGAGAGATTTGGGGTGGTGGTCAAAGACAAAAAATGGGAAGTGAATGTTTGATATTTATTCATTTCTGGTCTTCCTTATTCATCTTTTATTGCTCCAGTTCTGACATATTACCAAAGAATGATCATGTTAATGACTTTCATTCATATAGCCCTCTGCCATGATAAAGCACTTATATATTATTTTTAAAAATTCATGTAAGTTGCTCTTAGAAGGAAATTTAGGTCATTTTGCCAAATTCTGTCACTTTACATATGCAGAAAATGATGCTTAGATAGGTTTTGTGGTTTGTTCACAATCATACTCCTAATTGTTGAAAGAACTAGAATAGGGACCCAGGTATCTTGACTCCCAAACCACTGATTTCTTCTGGCATGTTATTAACAAAAAATTCTGTATATAGCAGTTATTTATCAGAGGAGAAAATTGTTTTGTAGCTGATACATCATCTTTGATTTGTTATTCTTAATGGTCTCACTGTTTCCCAGGTCTGTTTCTATTTATTATGTTGTGGGAAAACAGCTGAAAAACACATTTCTTATTGAGTGAGCTTTTGTGCAAATTATAGCTTTCAGAGGAATTTGATCCCTGCGGCTTGAGGTTGAATTGGGTAACACTTTATTTTAGGTGTCAAGATGTGGTACATTTAATTAGCATTTGCTGTAATAACACTGATCAGTGTGAATTCTGTTGATTAAAATGCAGATGGTAGTATTACTGTACCCTGAAAAGAATCTATCCATATGCTGTTAGATTCACTGGACTCTCTCTCTCTCATTCAATTTCAATTTAGAAAAACCAAAAAACAAAAACTTTTCTCTTTCTTCCTTTGGAATGTTTAATTAATGGTTGTTGGACATGCTCAAAGTATCCAGTGGGATGAGTATAGGATAAGGTTCTTTGCCCTCCCGATTATGTGACAGCTCACTTGAGAAGTTAATTAAATTTCAAATATAAGCCACTTTGTATAACATACTATGGCAATAAAGTCATAATGTTCTAAAACAAAATATAGACAGAGAGCTAAGAAACATAGTACATTAGTCCAAACATATTAGTAAAGATCCTTATAATTGGACCTCATCTGGAAAGAGATAAGGCAAGAGGAACATTCTAACCAGAATGAGAGGAGTGTCACATTCTGTGCATGAAAAATGGTGGTCCTACTCAACAGAATCTGCTGAGCACAGAGACCATTTTAATGAAGAAAAATGCTTTTTCTGAAGGAAACCTAAGCAAGAAACTCACCTGAACCAAATCCAGAAATTTTAAGTCAAGAACAGTGAAGACAAGTGGAATGATACAGGGGAAAAAAAATCTATTTGTCACAGAAGTGATAAGTACATAAACAAAAGAGCAGTGAAGGATACGTTTTAGAGACATTTTTTTTTTCCATCAAGAATATTACAAAAGCAGCCAACTATTTTTTAGTTTTAAATAGGGTCTCATTCTGTCACCCAGGCTGTAGTACAGTGGCATGATCATAGCTCACTGCAGCCTCGAACTCCTGGGCTCAAGGAATCCTCCTACCTCAGCCTCCTGAGTAGCTGGAACTACAGGCACATGCCACCATGCCCATCCAATTTAAATATTTATAAAGAGAATAGAGTCTTACTATGTTGCCCAGGCTGGTCTTGAACTTCTTTCTTAAAGGGATCCTCCCACCTCAGCCTTTCTAAGTAACTGGAATCACAGGCATGTGCCACAGCACTCAGCTCACCTATTAATTTATTTTAAGTTTTGTAAAGAAAACTAAGGAGCATAAGTTTTTAGGTAAAGTTATAATGAGTAGGATAGCATTATGAGCTCCTATAGGAAAAAATATATACAAACATGACTTCTGGCAAAATGGCAAATACGATTTTCTGAAAAGCAGAACAAAGTAGAATAAACAGAATTTTAATTGAATAGTTGACTTTGGAAGAAAAAAGCAAGAGAGAGAGACAGAGCCCATCCCCAAAGAAACAAGAAACAAAACCAAAACAAAATCCAAACTTGAAGGAAATAAGAAGTTGAACAGGGACATAAGCAAGTTTGGGAACTCAGGATGCTATGGGTGCAAATGCTGGTATGAGAGCATTTGTCATGTGAATTAACGGCTTCCTGGTGGATAATACTGTGGAGATTATACCTAAGACTTGTCAGAAATGGGTTAAACCTGGACCCTCTAAGTGGTAGCAATCTTCAGAGGAAAGTAGCTTAGAAAAAACTTCAGTTGGCTGGCAAACTGAACAAAGAAACCTGTCCGACACCTTGGTGGCTCTGGTTTTAGGGAAGAGACAGGAACCTTCTTGAGAATTTGCAATTAGAAGCCTCAGGCCTCCCCTTATCCAGATGTGGAGTTTGAATTTAATGTCTGAGCTTATTGAAATTCAAGCTCAGGCATTATTTGAAAGCAATCCTTGTTTGGAGACCTCCCTATAATGTCTAACTGAGGCAAGTATAAAACTTCCTTAAAAAAACCACCTGCAGCTCAAGACCTGAGAATTCCTTGGGACTGAGTTTAGTCAAATAATATATGATGAAAAATAATGATCATGTTAATAAATCATGAGCAAGTTAATGAAAATGACAAACAACAGGTTTAGATTTCCCAAACACTTTAGATATTATTAACAGAATAGTACACATAAAAAATAAAGATGGCAAGAAAAAATGAGCAGTAAGTGAGATATTGTCAAATATAACATGCAGATTTAAAGACAAATGAACATGTAGAAATAAAAATAAAATTGATAAAATCAACTCATAAATATATTAGAGTCAGATGAAGAGAAAATTAATGAACTGGAAGATTAATTCAAGGAAGTTATCCAGAATGTAAAACACAGATGAATAGATTACAAATTTGAGAGATGAAGATATATGAAGGATTAAATAATAGCCAAATTAGTAATTTCAAAAAATAGAATGAGGAAGAGGCAAAATTTGAAGAAGTAATGCCTTAGAATTTTCCAGAATGGATGAAAGATTAAAATTCTTGGATAAAAAAGTACTGAGTATGTTTCACTGAAAATAAATAGAAACTCATACTGAGACATATTATGAAAAACTGTAAAATAAAAACAGAATATTAAAAGTAGACTCAGTGAAAAATAACTATGTATAAAGGAGTAACAGACTTAATACCTTCAAAATGCTGACAAAATAAAATTAAATAATTATTTAATTAATTAAAATTATATAATTAATAATTAAATTTATCTGAAGTCAAGTACCCAGAAAATTTTTATTTCAAGAATGAGGAATAACTAAATAAAAAGCTGAGAGCACTTACTCTTAGCAGACCTTCATTAAAGGAAATTCATAAAGAAAATAGAATATACAAGAAATGGATAAAAGAAAATAATCCCAGAAAGATGATCTAATAATATTTTTAAAAGATATGCAAAGAAAATAGTATGTACATGGACAATTACAAACTTTAAAGTATTTATAATGCATAATATGTGATATTAGAAGTTCTAAGATCCTAAAATGTAAATAAATGTCATACAAAATAACACATAAGAAAGGAGGGAGTTGATTAGACCTGAGCTCAGAAGGTAAATGACAATACTACTAGTACTAGTTCACATGAATTTCATGCTAGTTATATGTCAGTCATATTCTGATTGCTGTACATATATTAATGGAAACTAACAGCTGCAATAACCTTACAAGGTTAGTGATATTATCTCCATTTTTCAGATGATAAACCTGACAATGAGAAGCCACAGAAGTGACACAGGGTTTGAGTTCAGGTTATCTGGTTTGGATCCATGATCCTAACCACCAGGCTGTACTACTAGTGATTAATTTTAGACTTATGTGCCGGACACAGTTTAAAAGGTAACCACTAAAACAACAACAAAACAGAAAAATACTGTAACTACTTATGAATTTGAGGAGAAAAATCAAATAAGGGAGGTATCTTGTTAGTAATAAAAAAATTCCAAAACAGAAAAATCAGGTCAAATAAAAAGCACAAGATGAGATGGTAGAAATAGATCAAAAGAAATCACTAATAAACAGTGGTAAAAATGAAGTTGCTTGTTAAAAGACAGGTTGACAGATTGCATTAAAAATACAAGATCCGGCTAGATTCTGTTTAGATAAAACACACTCAAAACATAAGGACATAGATAGTTTGAAACAATAAGGATAAAAAGATATGCCAGGAAAATACTAATTAAGAGAAAGCTGAGATAGCTATCTTATGTCATTCAAATTAGACTTGAAGGGAAAAAGTACTGTTGGTTATAAAGATTCACTATATAAGCAGATATTTTTTACACTAAGGAACAGATAACTTCTAAATTTGCATGCACCTAATAAGATAGCTTTAAGTTATGTAAAGCAAAAATTGATAGAACTTCTTGGAGAAATCGATAAACTTACCATAAAAGCAGAAGATATGAAAAATTGTTGGATGAAGCAGACAATCAATAAAGAAACAGAAGATTAACCATATAGTTAAGAATTTTGACTTAATGTATATACTTTGAACTCTGTACTCTCAAATTAGACTGCATTTTTTTCTCAAATAAAACATTCACAAAAGTTGACCGTGAAGTCATAAGTCACATATCAATGCATTTTATGTATGTATTTGTGTATATACGTATTGTTTTACCAAAAAACTTGAATCTGAATCAACACATTTTAAAGAACTAGTATACCTACCACATGCTCTGCCTCTGCAGTTAAATTACACAGCAGGCTGGGCGTAGTGGCTCATGTCTGTAATCCCAGCACTTTGGGAGGCTGAGGCAGGTGGATCACTTGAGGCCAGGAGTTTGAGACCAGCCTGGCCAACATGACAAAACCCTGTCTTTACTAAAAATGCAAAAATTAGCCAGGCGTGGTGGTGTGTGCTTGTAATCTCAGATACTCGGGAGGCTGAGGTATGAGAATTGCTTTAACCTGGGAGATGGAGGTTGCAGCAAGCTGAGATTGTACCACTACACTCCAGCCTGTGCAACAAGAGTAAAACTCCATCTCAAAAAAAAATATGTATATATACACATACACACACACACACACACACACACACACACACACACATATATATATATATATATATATTACTTAACAGTTAAAACACATAAAAAAATGAATCTGTTCTCCATCTTTTTGTAGGTTAAATTAAATGACCTCTAAGTAATTCACTGGTTAAAAAAAGGAAATCAAAATTCAAATGAAAAAATACAATTAGGCTGGGTGTGGTGGCTCACACCTGTAATACCAACACCTTGGGAAGCCAAGGCAGGTGGAGCACTTGGGCCCAGGAGTTTGAGATCAGCGTGGGCAACATGTTGAAACTCCACCTCTACTAAAAAAAAAAAAAAAAAAAAAATTAATGGGCATGGTGGCATGTGACAGCTACTTGGAAGGCTTAGGTGAGAGGACTGCTTGAACTTGAGAGGTCAAGGCTGCAGTGAGCCAAGATTGCACCACTGCACTCCAGCCTGGGCAACAGATTGAGACTCTGTCTCGAAACAACACCAACAAAAACAACGAAAAAATAATGAAATAATACATATGAAAAATTAGGGATGTAATTAAAATGGCACTTGGAAATGACTCCATAACCATTTAAGGAGGAAAAAAAAGACGGAAACTCAATGACATATCTAACATAAATACAATAAACTACGGAAAAGAGTGGAATAAAACTTTTTTCCATTTGGAGAAGAGGAGAATAAACCCATAGAAAGTAAAAGGAAGGAAACAGTAAAGAGCAGAATTAGTGAAATAGAAGACATGCAATATAGAGAATCAACAAAATTTTAAGTTAGATTTAAAAATCATAATTTCCAATGACATTTTTTCACTGAGTATAAAATGTGAAGATCCATTACAGGGATACCAGTGTAGATGTAGAAATATAATCTGAATAGAAAAAATGATTTGAATTTTTTTCTTTTACCAATTTTATATTTACTTTTTAAATTTGCATAAACTAAAATTAACTTTTTGGTATACATATCTATTAGAACTTTTGATGAATTCAAAGATTTGAATATTTCTCCATCATCATAATCAAGTGACAAATCAGGTCAATCATTCCCCAAATGGCTTTCTCTTTTAAAATCAACCACTAGTCCTCAGCCTAAACCCTGGCAAACACTGATTTTGTTTTCCTCGTCTAAAGTTTTGCCTTTTCCAGAAGATCATATAAATTATACAGTATTTGGCCCTTTCAGTCTGGCTTCTTTTATTTTTTATAGGTCATGAGATATTCATTCATATTGTTGTATGTGTTAATAGTTTGTTTCTTTTCATTGCTAAGTAGTATTCCATTGTAGGGATTGTAACATAGTATCCACTTACCAGTTGAAATAGGTTCCATGTATCAAATTTACAGTTTCTTAACAATTATGCATACAGCTTATAAACATGCACAGGTTTTTGTATCAATGCAAGTTTTTATTTCTTTTGGTATATACCTAGGTGTGAGACTGTCATATATTAAATGAATGTTAAACCTTTGAAAGATAAACATTGTTTTCCAAAGTAGCTCTATCATTCTGTATTCTTGCTAGCAGTTTCTGAGAGTCCTGTTCCTTTTGCATCCTTGCTATCACTTTCAATTTTCAGTTTTAAAATAATGTTAGTCTATCTCATAGATACATGTGTACTTCTGGCTTTAATTTGTATTCCCTTATGACTAATAATGTTGAGCATATTTGCTTGTGCTACTTTGCCATTCATACATCTTCCTGGTGAAGTTTCTGCTTAATTTTTGAGTGTGTGCTCATTTTTCAGTTGCATTGTTTGCTTTCTTATGAATTATCTTGAGTTCTTTGTAGATGCTAAATATTCTTATTTGTGATGTCTTATATATTGCTTGATTTCTTTTCTAATATTTTGTTAAGGACTTTTGTGTCTATGATAATGAAAGATATCATTCTGTAGTTTTTTTTTAAATGTCTGTCTGGTTTTGGCATCAGAGTAATGCTGGCCTCATAAAATGATTGTTTTATCCCTTTTATTCTGTGGAAGATATTTTGTGGAATTGAAAGTATATATTCCTTAAATATTTAGTAGAATTCAGGAATAAAATCATTTATATCTGGACTTTTCTTTGTTGGAAGGTTTTAAACTACAAATGCAACTTCCTTACTAGGTATAGGACTCTTAAGTTTATCTGTTTCTTCTTGAATAGTTTGTGCCTTTCAAGGAACTGGTAATTTTATTTAAGTTGTCACATTTACGAGCATATAATTTTTCCATAGTATTTTCTTATTCTTTTAATGTTTGTAGGGTTTTTAGTAATGTTCTCTTTAATTCATAATGTTAATAATTCTTGTCTTCTCTCTTTGAGTTACACTAGAAATTTATTAGCCCCTTTATGCTGGAGGTTGCAAATTCTTTTTTGTGAAAAATCAAACCTTAGCGATGACCTGGAACAGTAGGATATAAATAACACCCAGAAGCCAATGTTTAAATAATGGAACACTAGGCATAAATGGGTTAATGTTGTTCATTAACTCACTTTTTGGTTTTATTGATTTTCTCTATTTTGTTTTTCCAGTTTCACTGACTTTTGCTCACAGTTTTACTCTTTCTTCTTACTTGGGACTAAATTTGTTCTTTTTCTAGTTTTAAGTCAGAAGCTTAGATTACTGAGTGGAGACCATTGTTTTCCTAATATAAATAATTTAAAGCAATTTTTCTCATAAGCACTGCTTTGGCTGAATTCAATAAATTTTGATATATTGTATTTTTATTTTAATTTAATTCAAAATACATTTTAATCTCTCTTGAAATTTTTCATTTGTCCCACAGCTTATATTATTGTGTTAATTTTAAATATTTTCTTGCTATTTGTCTGTTATTGATTGCTAGTTGAATTACAGTATGGTAACAAAACATACTTTATATGATACGTAATCTTTTAAATTTGTTAAGGACATTTGTGGCCCAGAGTATTGTCTGTCCTGGCAAGTATTCCATTAATACTTGAAAGTAAGATATATTCTGCTGTTGTTGGGTAGAGTATTCTATGAATGTCAAGTGCATCAAATTGTTTGATAGTATTGTTCAGGGCTTTTATAGTCTTAGTGATTTTCTGTGTACTTATTCTATCAGTTTCTGTGTAAGGAGTCTTGAAGTCTCCAGCTACAATTGTGGGTTTCTCTATTTTTCTTTTAATGTGATTAGTTTATGCTTCACATATTAATATTTTGAAGCTCTGTTGTTGCATGGATATTTAGAATTTTTATGTCTTTTTGGGGAGTGTCATCTTTACCATTAATTATGTAATGTCCTGCTTTACATGAGGTATTGTTCTTGTTCTGAAGTCAACTTTTTCTGATATTAATGTTCATATTCCAGTTTTGTTTAATTCCTGTTGGAATAATACATCTTTTTTATGTCATTACCTTTAACCTATCTTTGTTTTTATGTTTAGGATAAATTTTCTTTCAAATAGCATATATTTAGGTTTTGAGTTTTATTCCATTTGACAATCTCTTTTAATTTGTATATTTAAATCATTTACATTTAATGTAATGATATGCTTGGATTAAAATATAATGTCTTGCTATGCAGTTTTTATTCTTGTTATTTCATTTTTCCTTTTTCTACCTCCTTTTTAAAAAGTTGGGTGTTATTCTATTTTACCTTCAATATTATCTTTTTATTTATACTCCAGTTTTAAAAATATTTTAGTGGTTACTTTATGGATTATAATACATATTTTATTTACTCAGTCTTCCTTAAAATATTATACTGTTTCAGTGTATTATAAATATTTTACAGCATTTTCCCCCAATTTCTTCCTCTTATTCTTTGTGCTATTTTATGCTATTTTACTTTCCTATATACTATATACAATATTTGCCATTATTTTTTATTTAGGCTGTCAGTTATCTTTTAGATAATATATAAATAAAAATTTTGTATTTTTTTCTTGCATTTCAGTTCTATTCATTAAAGTTGTATGTGTGTGTGTGTGTGTGCATGCACACATGTGCATAGATATGTTTCCATCTAGTATTATATTATTTCTGCCTGAAGAACTCTTTTGTTTTTAGTGTAGTTATATTAGCCAGGGTTCTCCAGAAAAATAGAATCAATGAGATATACATAGAGCTCTCTTTCTCCTCTCTCTCTCTCTCTCTACACACACACACACACGCACACACACACACACACACATGTATTGGTATGTGTATATGTATCATCTATCTGTCATCTGTCATCTGAGAGTAGATTGGGGGATTGGCTCATGTGATTATGGAGCATGAGAATCCCATGACAGGCTATTCTGTAAGCTGGAGACTCTGGGATGTTGGCAGCATTGTTAAGGCTAAGTTAAAAGGCCTCAGAACCAGGGAAGCCAGTGGCCTGAGAACCTCAGGAGGCACTGGTGTAAGTCCTGGAGTCAAAAGACTGGGGAACCTAGAGTTATCCAAGATAAGATAAGAAGAGTGTATTCCAGTTTCTGCAGATAGATCAACACATTTGCCCAATCTTTGTTTTTTTTTTTCCTCCCTTCTGGATGGCCGGTGGATTGGATGGTACTCACCTTCATTGAGGGTGGATCTTGTTCAATCCCATTGGACTCACATGCCAATCTTCTTTGAAAAGAATCTTTCACAGACACCCTCAAAAGTAATGCTTTATCAGGTTTCTAGGTATTCCTTAATCCAGTCAAGTTGACAACTAAAATTAACCATTTACAGATATGCTATCAAAAAATTCTCTTTTGATTTACCTGAGAAAAAAATCTTAGTTTCTGTTTTATTCTTGAAAGGTAATTTGACTGGTTATAAAATTCTAGGTTGACTTTTTCCTTTTCTTTCAGCACATTAAAGGTGGCATTCTATTGTCTTTTGATTTGCAGTGTTTCTTATTATTAGTCTACTATAATTCTTACTATTGTTTCTATTTAATATTTCCTTTTTCTCTGGTGACCTTCAAGATTTTTTCTTTATTTTTATTATCAACTGTTTGAATATGATATGCCTAGATGTGCTTGTGTGTGTGTGTGTGTGTGTGTGTGTGCGTGTTTGTGCATGCATTTTTTCTTCCTTCTTGTGTTTTAGTATATACTTTACTTGGGGTTATCTGAGCCTCTTAGATCTGTGATTTTGTGTTTTTTATTGAATTAAATGTTCCCTCACTTTTCTTGAATGGTCTATTTTGATCCTTCTCCCTGACTCCTATTCTGTTTTTCTCTTGTATTAGTTTGGGTACTTTCTATTGATGTGTCTCTAAGTTCACCATTTCCTTATTTGGCTCTGTCAAGTCTACTGATTAGACTGTCAAAGGCATTCTTCATCTTTGTTACTGTGTTTTACACTGTAACATTTCCATTCGATTTTTTTCTTATAGTTTTAATTTTTTTACTGAAATTATCCTCTGTTCTTGCATGCCATCCATCTTTTTCAGTAGCACCTTTAACATCTCAATAATAGTATTGTAGACACTCTAATCATTATTATGTGTGTGATATCTGTATCTGGCTCCTTAGATCACTTTGTGTCTTGATACTGTTTTTTAATTTTTTTGATGGCTCATAACTTTTTTGTAGAAGTTTATACATTTAGTGTCAGACAGTAGCCATGGAAGTAGATAGATTTTTTGCCTGGAAATGGTTAAGCCTTTCCTTATGTTAAGCTTTCAGTGGTATTTCATTAAATACAGACAGGAATTAGTCTGGTTTTGGAATTGTTGCTATGGTTATCCTCATTGTACCACGAGCTTGCCATTCCAGTTGTTGTTACCTTGTGCTTCAGGTGATGGTAGTTTGTTCCAGTTTTTTTTTCTCAGCGTCTGCTCTGCACTCAGCTTCAGGTCTTCCCTTTGTGCTGTGCCTTAGAGAGAATTTCTCTCCCCTTTCTTGCTTAATCTTTCTGCAGTGTACCATTATTACTTGATGCCTGCTATCCTTTGGTGAGGGTTGGGAGGATTTTTATTACAGTTCTAACTAAGCTTCTATTTTAGGCAGGTACTGTGCCCTAAGACTCATTTCTTAGGGTTATGAGTTTCTCAGTGCTCCGACTCCACTCCTAGTTGTATTCCTGCTCTTCCCCAAGATGTAAAGAGTTTTCTTTCTTTTTCTTTCCCCAGCTTCAGTTGGTTTTCACTAATGCTCTAAGGATGAGCATGTTTCTTGATCCTCCACCAATATTTAAAGGCATTTGTTTCATAGGGGAGGAAAGAAAGGTGAATTTAGGTGGGTTTTCATGTCTTTTTTAGTCTTTTTTATTACCTTCCTTCATTTCATGCCCAAAGCCATGAAGGATGGTTTCTTAGGATACTCACCAATCTTTTGTTTTGGTGTGCAGCAAGTCAGAACTGTGAAGAGGTAAAAAAGAGCATGCAGGTGGTGAGAATCTCTTTTATATATGTGGCTCCTTAAATGTGGTTCTGTAACATTTTATACTCTTGGCTAGCCCACATTTAACTTTTACCAATTTATTTAAAATTTTAGCTGAATTGTTACTGGAATCTGACAGTGTCTGTAAGCAAATACATTCATTTTGTCTGTACTTGCAAGCACCTGCCTTTCCTTAGATTTGGGGTTAGAGGTTGTTGCTCTACCATCTCAGCTCTCATGATTTCAAGAAAAGTTAATGGTTTTCATATTGTCTGCCATTTTTTGGCTATTTTTATTGTGTTGAGGTTGGAAGCAGTGCCCTTTCCAACTTTCTGCATCCCAAGGTGAAGCTGGCAGTACCAATCAATTATGTTTTAATGGGAGAATGTGAAAATGTAGAGTATATATGCATGGAATACATCTGCAAATCACCAAGTCCTTGGGTTTGGATTAGCTCATTTGGAATTCCCATTGTAACATAATTTTTACATTCTTATATCCACATTTCTATTAGTGAGAATTGGATGGGTAAAATAATAATAGCTAAAACATGCCTAATGCGTATTATGTGCAAAACATTGTTTTAAGCATGCTTCACATATTAACCCATTTAATCCTCACAACTTTTATGTTACTAATAAAGAAACTCAGGCACTGTGAGGTCAAGTCACTTGCTCAAGGCATCCTACCTCCTGATCAGCTCTATCAATTCTCAGACGTGTAAAATGATGATTAATCAGGGTAATTCAAAATTCTGAAGAGCATCTAGTCCTGCTATTTTATTTTACAAATTGGAAATCTTAAACATGTGAGTCAAATGACTTATCAGGGCGAACCACATACTTTGGGGCTTATTCCATATAGAACCAAGGTTTTCATTTCCCATGCTATTTTTATTTAATCACAGCATTTTATTACAAATGGGACTTCAGTTCCAGTGCTTAAAATCTAGAGATTCATTTTAAGCTATTTCTTATTTGGGCTAAGGTTTATATATTTATAGATTTAGTTCAAATGATGGAGAGGAACATAATTGCCATTTAACTGTATCACATTAACTTATATATATCCAAGAACAGAACACAGCCAAAGTTAAATATCCATTTTTTGTTGGGGCAGGGAAAAAAGTAAATACCTATAGTTGGGAATTTTCTGTCAAAAGGCTTTTTCCCTCCAGTGTTTATTAATGAGTACATTTAATTGTAGAAGCCATTCATTCTGCTAAACTTTTAAAATAATAACTGACTTTTTTAGTCTTCTGAAAGACTGAATCTTACATATATGGTTCATTCATTATCATAGCTCTGTTTTCTAACTCTTCTCTTTTATTTTACTTAATACAGTGCCTGTGGAAATTCATACACCCCTTAAAAGCAGACTTTGCATCTTTTTCCTTTCTCTTTCTTCACCTTTCTATGATGGTTACATACACATAGTAGCCTGCAGTGGGACAGAAGTCACAAAACTTTAATTGTTTACCATGTTTTGTGTTACAAGCAACTTGGTCTCTGGCATATGTTTTAATATCTTTTAGCCTCTATTTTCTCACCTGCACTGCATGGTGTATGAGGATTATTTATTTACCCACAAACATTTATTGAACTTCTGTTATATGCCAGGCACAGTGGTAGGCAATGGGGACACAAAGTTGAATAGGACTGTTTTCCAGTGAATTTATGGTCCGTCTAGTATAGGGATTGATGTGTAAATAATTATGACATGCAATTAAATGTATAAAAGTTTAATATAAGAGAAGCAGATCTGACAGACTCAGAATATTCACAGAGGGCGTATTTAAGAGTTCAGCAAGTGCAGAGGAAGAGCATTTAACTGTTTTCTAACTGCACATCAGAAATTCATAGAAGTTCACAAATGTGAGAGATTGTCATTGTTTTTAAGAAATAATGTATCAAGGGATTATGAAAAATATGGTTTGAATTTTGAAAACCATCATGTTATAGTTACAGATAATAACCTTAGAGAAATTCTAGTTTAAATTCATTAATAAAATATGGAGATAGAATGATAAATCAAGACTGTAATTAATTGTAAGAAATTGGATCCTGCAAGTCTTTATTATCATGAGCCATGTTAATTAACGTCTTCACTAATTAGCTTGACAATAAAATCATCACACAGTTAGTGACCCTATGAGATCACAAACACAAAGTAACATTGCTTAGAATGTCAGGGTTAAATATTTGATGGTAGGATTGACTAGCATTATAGTTAAAACCCATGCAGCACAGACAGACCAAGAGATAGGAAAACTTAGATTCAATATGGCTCTGTTTATTGGATATGTCACAAGGCATTTCATAACATGGGCTTTTTGAAAAGAATTCCATCTACTATCTCTGATTTTTTTCACATGATTCAATTCCTGTTGCTGCTAGTTTCTTGTATAATACCATTTGCAATAAACTAGGCAAATTTGCTTTCAGAGATTAGTATCCAGAAAATCTGTTAACGACATATGCAGTGCAATGCTTAAGGTTGTACTGACAGTCTACAGAATCCATTGAAAAAGGTTAAGAGCAAAAGAGGACAATTCATATGATGGTTAAACCTTGGAATAGTTTTTCAGTGAAGAAAAAAGAAAATGTGATTTTGAAAGGAAAGGCAAGGACAATAGAAAACATCTGAGGAAGAAATAGATCAATACCCAGATAAAGTAATGATCAGAAAATGTAGGCTTTTGTCATTAGCAATGGACATATGTTAGATAATCAGGTGATAAATTACTTTGGGGGAGGGAGGTGTTCACATGTATCAGGCAAATGATTTCATGGAGCAGTTTCTAATATTTATCTGTGTTACTGTGTATCTTCCCGCTCTGAGCCTTAGTAGAATAATTTGTTTATTTCAGTTCTTTTAGATAACTACATGTTACATTATCTTTTCAAATGTTTAATTAAAACCTAAGGTTAACCAAATGAAATGTACTGTATTTCTTTGATTGCACAAGGAGCCCTAAAGTACTGTATACTAAAAATAAAATTCTACTGTAATAAAAATTTAACCAAACTATTAAAAAATTAATGAAAATAATGCCATAATTAGAAAAAGGTAAAAAAAATACACATTCATGCAATTATCTTAATATTTTCACATTGCCTTCTGCATGTAGCCATATTTTTAACACACTTGCAGTCATAATATGTATTTCTATGCTATAATTTTTGTATTGTGAATTGCCATCTATCCCCATCTTGTTGAAGAAAAGATTTAAATAGCTTACTAAGAAATGCACAATTAAGCAAAGTAATGTTAAATAAAACCAATATGAAAAGAATTCAGAAGAAAGAAAGGGAAGGGCAGTATAAAATAAGAAATGTATGAGGTAATATAAAATATATATATCATTAGATTTTAGGTACAGGCCACGAACTTATCTTTGAGCAGGCACTAAAAGGGAAATGGGATCTATTTCTGATTTATAGTATCTAGTAGATTAAAACAGATCATTTGTTTAGGAGAAGTAACAAATATTTTTAATCCTGAAATCATAGATACATTTCTTTTGTTTTTCATCATAAAGAGGATACAATGACTTCAACATCACTCTAATGTCAAATATAGCCATGAGTTTCATGGGGCTGCTTCTTGTAACACATTTTAATATTCTCAGTGTTGGCAAATGCTATAGAACTAAAGTTAGCATACCATAACACATTTTAAGGAAACATTTAGATTAACAATTCTGTTTACTTTAGAATTTAGAAAGTCTCTTTGGAATGACCTGGTTGGTCCTTTTCTCTTAAAAATAATCTGTCAGGGTTACTTTGAAAGGATACTTTTTTCCCTTTCCTTTTGGATGACTTTCCCATGATGAGTAGACAATTCAAAGCATTTCATTGATGTAGTTATGCTGTTCAATGCAACCTTCCAGCACTCTCTTTTTTATCATTAGATTATTCGCTCTATATAGCAGAATCATTGAATGAGGGAGTAAATAATTTGAGAATGGGAAGTAGATAGAGCTAAATTTAGTATAATGACCTATGAGAACAAAAAAAATTGAGGTCCTCTAAAGATTTTAAAGATCGAAGTCTAAATTTTACAAATTTGAGCCAAATTTCATGCACATAATATTGGTTTTAACTTCCTCTCTCCACATACACACACACATTTAGAAGGAGAGAAATTTATTTCTTAGAAAAACAGTATTTTCCTGGTTAGACATTTATTGTCTACAATAATTATTTATTATTTGCTACCAAAGACACTCATTTGTCCCGAACTATGTGGTTCATTAAGAAAGCAAACAATGCTGGACAATGATAAAAGTAATGAGTTGTCAAACACTGGAAGGAGAGATCAGTCACAGTGAGCTGGTTGTTATTTTTCCCATCATGAAATAGATGAGAGAACTGATCTATTATAAAGAGCACACAAAAAGTATCTCTTTATATTAGTAGAAAAGGTATTTCTTGCTGTTAGTAGAAAATTATCTTCTACTATCACTGACCAAGGACATATATGTATGTATGTATTTATAAAGAAATTAATTTCTTTGTAAATATGTATGTGTATATGTATTTTATTGCACTTTAGGTTCTGGGGTACATGTGCAGAACATGCAGGATTGTGGCATAGGTACCTGCATGGCAATGTGGTTTGCTGCCTCCATCCCCTCGACACCTATATCTGGCATTTCTCCCCATGTTATCCCCCTCCAACCTCCCTACCACCCGCTGTCCCTCCCGTATTCCCCCCAACAGACCCCAGTGTGTGATGCTCCCCTCCCTGTGTCCATATTTTCTCATTATTCAACACCCACCTATGAGCAAGAACATGCAGTGTTTGATTTTCTGTTCTTGTGTCAGTTTGCTGAGAATGATGGTTTCCAGATTCATCCACGTCTCT
The DNA here is from genome assembly GCA_963574635.1 of Cheracebus regulus. NCBI lineage: Eukaryota > Metazoa > Chordata > Mammalia > Primates > Pitheciidae > Cheracebus > Cheracebus regulus. The sequence continues at coordinate 62,039 of CAUYQU010070748.1, read as the reverse complement.
ACAAAGGACACAAATTCATATTTTTTATGGCTGCATAGTATTCCATGGTGTTAAGGGTAGGCTGAATGGTATTCCATGGCGTTAAGGATAGATTGGACATTTTCCTTGTCCAGTCTATCATCGATGAACATTTGGGTTGGTTCCAGGTCTTTGTTACTGTAAACAGTGCTGCAATGAACATACATGTGCATGTGTCTTTATAATAGAATGATTTATAATCCTTTGGATATATACCCAGTAATGAGATTGCTGGGTCAAATGGAATTTCTATTTCTAGGTCGCCAGAGGAATCACCACTCTGTCTTCCACAGTGGTTGAACTAATTTACACTCCCACCTACTGTGTAAAAGTGTTCCTATTTCTCTAAATGAAGCTTTGAGATTTTGCAGCTTTTTCTTTGTTCATTAACTGCAAAAGATACATCCTTTATATGCTTCTGCCTTGAGTTGAGAATTCCTTTTCTAGTAGAGAATAAAGAAATTTGTGTTACTGATTCTCTACTTTTATCTGTAGGTGAAAAAACTTTTGTTGTAACGTGATTACTTACTATGTGGAGTCAGGGGATATACCTGACCATGAAACTGAACCTGGTTTCTGACTCTCCCACTTACAGAGTAGGTATGGTCTGCCTAGGTTAAGCATGTTTTAAATAAGTAGGGATCATCTTCACAGTAAGGTGAATCCTTATTTAGAAGATTAAATGAGATATTATATACCTAACACATGGCTATCAAATATTTGTCTCTCAAAAGGGGTTAGCCATTATATTATTATTGCTGGTGGTATGATTTTTGGAGGAAAATTGGCAAGAATAATGTTCAAACTTTCTGCAAGGTTTTTGTAGACCCAATACTTTTCTAGATAAGTGTTTAAGATTGGAGAGATAAAATACCAGATACTCAGATGCAGAATTTATTTTTCCGTAGTAAATTATTTTCTTGCTCATATAGATCTTCTTGTCTCCTTGACTCTGGTTTGGGTTTCTTAATAAAGTTCCTTAAACCTGTAAGTTTTTGTTTTTTAGACAGAGTCTTGCTGTGTCACCCAGGCTGGAGTGCAGTGACGTAATCTCTGCTCACTGTAACCTCCGCCTCCCGGGTTCAAGCGATTCTCCTGCCTCAGCCTCCCGAGTAGCTGTGATTACAGGCACCTGCCACCGTGCCCACCTAATTTTTTGTGTTTTTAGTAGAGACAGGGTTTCACCATGTAGGCCAGGCTGGTCTTGAACTCCTGACCTCATGATTTGCCCGTGTTGGCCTCCCAAAGTGCTGGGATTACAGGCCTGAGCTGGTCTAAACCTGTAAGCTTATATTTTAGATGATACAGGTTTACTTACACATAAATTAATTTTCTTTCATCTTGCCATTGTTGCAACAACTACATTTTTATTGCTACTGTATAATCGATCAACTAATAAAAGATGAATGAGATTCCAGTTATCTGAACCAAGGGAGGGACTGCTAAGAATAAGCAAATAAAACATCTTTAATAGGAGGATCACAGGAGAAACTTTGTGAGTCACCACCATGTAACAGAATTTTTGACAAATATTAAAATCATGTCTTAATTTTAATAATTTATTGTAATTAAAAATAAAAAGAGTAGAAATCCCTCTTTAAATCAACTTAGTTTGTGCTGCAATATAATTTTGGTTCATAAAGGAATCCTTTTGCTGAATTTTCTGAGTCGTGCTTGTGACTCACTGAGCTGGCTTTGATAATGATGAGTCATTTCAGATTTTCCTCAAGAAAGCTACCTATCACTGCTTTGTCTTTGGTTTGCAATGAATAGAGGAAATATACTATTACAGGTGATAGTATGGATAGCAAGAGGAATATGGAAAGAAAAGGCAACCTCTGATTTGGATGTAGTCATTTCTGTCTGGTAAAGGGTCAGTGATTTGTGCAGTGAAAGAAATACTACTCTAGCAAGTGTTCTAATACTGTCAAGAACCTCCTTCTTTGCCTCCTAAGAGCATGGAAGCAAAATGTTCCATAGGCATTGACATTCTCTTTGCCTTCAAAAACATAAGTTTATGCAGGGGTAGGACACTGGTCCTGTCTGTGATTTCATGTTATGTCAAATTGCTGGTCAGAACATCTGCTTCTCAGGTGAACATCTAGGTGTATGGCATGCATACAAACTAAAAATAAAAATGAGAGAATCATTAACACCTGGTAAAAACTTTAACCTCTACTAACTTAACACTTAGAAAGAAGAGGACGTGGAAGTTGACTGCTTTGCCAGTGTTTCATTTGGAGAGTTTCTTTACCTAGCCCTTTCCCAGTCTATTCCTTTTCCTAGTCTTCCCCATATGCATACCTCCCTGTATTACCCACATGTAGCCCAAGTCCTAGGAGTGATTAGTAACTCTTGTTTCTGATTGTTGATATAAATTCTGTTATGGAGTCTCTTTCTTCAAAGTACATCCAATATCCGTGGACTTCTCATCTGTTTCACTGTTAAATCCATAGTCCAAACCATCGTATTGTCTTATGTGGTCTCCTTGCTGTCAGCTCTACGTGTATGCTTGCACTCTGTAAATTACAGTCTGTTCACCCATCAGCCAGAGTAACTGACTTAAAAAACATATGAGATCATGTCTCTGTCCTGCTCAAAACAGGGAAAAGAATGACTTCTGTTGTTTTTTTTTTTTAAAGACGGGGTTTCACCACATGGTCAGGCTGGTCTTGAACTCCCGACCTCAGGTGATCCGCCCGCCTTGGCCTCCAAAGTGCTTGGATTACAGGTGTGAGCCACCACGCCCGGCCGACTTCTGTTTTTTTTTACCTTCAAATAAAACCTGAAAAAAATTTTTTGTGGTCTACTGGGACCTTTTCCTTCCCTAAATATGCCAAATTCTCTTGAAACTAAGGGCATTCTCTTTGCCTGAAATACTTTTCCCCCATAACTTTACAAAGGTCTTATTTAGATTCTTGTTGAATATCAACTCTTCAAGGGGCTTTCCCTGACACCCCCTTAAGTCAGAGAACTTCACAAGTGGAGAATGGCATAGTTATTCATGTGAATGTCATTTATTGAGGCAGTGCTCTTAGGAAAAGGGAAATGAGAAAAACATTATAGGGGCAGGGAGAAAAAAAAACCTAAGCAAGGATGTCAGCTGAGCTGGGGACATGCTTCAGCCTGGTTGCAGGGGATGCCCTGGAACAGAAATCACGTCAGAGACTTATTCCCACCTCGAGGCAGGGAACCTGGCTATTTGTACACCATATCAGTCCATCGTTGGCTGCCCCCAGGATAGGGATAACAGGACACAGTCTTCTGGTTGAAGCAGCACTCCTTCAGTTGACAGCAGCTTTCCGGAGAAGTGAGTAAGCTGTGAGGCTTTAACAGCCAACAGTCACAGGTGCTGCTAAGAGCAGGTACGTCACCTAGTGAACGGGGATCTTCAGCATCTGCTAAAGGTAGCTGCCCCTATTAGATACCTTGGTTTGCTTTTCATTATAACCTTATACCTGACGTTATATTATCTACTTGTTGGTCTATCATCTTTCTGTCTGCCTGTCTAATCTATCGATCAATTGATTGATCTTTCCTTGCCCAAGATTAAGATGAAGAGATAGGGATTTTGTCTGGCTTATTGCTATATTCCTAGTACCCAAATGAGTACCCAATACATTAAAAGTATCAGTAAAATAATTATAACATGTATTAAGTATTTACAACATGCCAGATATGATTCTAAGTGCTTTACAAGTATTAATTCATTTACTTCTTATAATGATATTATGAGATACTATTATTATCTTCATTTTACAGTTGAGGAAAGTGACACAGAGGGACTAAGTAACTTACGCACAGTTGCACATTTAGGGAATGGTGACTCTAGGGTTTTACTCCAGGCTAAATCCACTGCCTCGCTATAAATATTCATTGTGTGTTGAAGGAATAAGTCAACTGAGTTAGTTTCATGAAGCATTTTCTAGGTGGTTTCATCATTTTTGACATTCGGTTTCAGCACAGTAATGAAATTGGAGTTCAGCAAAATTCTTCCTTTGGCATATTTTTGTGTCTGTGTCCTGCAACAGGAGCTTAGTTAGCAACAGTGTGGCACTCTCCCACTCTACTCATCACTTGTGACCTTGGCCTGTATTTTAATTAGCGCTCCATAACTCAGGCATTTGTTTGTTGAATGATATATTTCATATCATAAGAACTTTACCAAGAGTTCAAAGATAAATTCTGCTTCTAGGTCTGATATTGCCATCTTTATAGACTGGGCCAACTTTTTCCGTCTCCCTGAGCCTCAGTGTCTTGATTTGTAAAGTGAGAAGTTTGGTCTAGATGAATAAACTTGCAGACCTGTGGCATTGTATGACCTCAGTCATAGAAGGTTTGACATTGGTCTTAAATGAGTATTTTATGCATGAATCAATCCGTAAGCAAATGAGTGAATCAGACATATAAGTATCATTTGAAATTCCAAAGAATTGTTTTGTGTTGCTTTAACTGTCTGGACCAGGAAGCCAGAAGTGTAAGAAGATATGGGTCTAATCAAAAGCGTAAACGTTTCTTTTACATTATCCTCAGTACGTGCCGGAAGCCCTATCACCTGGCTGTCTTCATTTCAGAAACCAGGAAGTATGCTCTGTTTTATGTCTTAACCCCCATCTCCCTTGTAGATTGAATTTATCAAAGTTCAGATAGAGATTAAAGACTGAGGTGAATCACTGTAGTTACTAGGCCACATACTTATCAATGGCTTGTGAACCACAACTTATAGAAACAGAACTAGATTTGGGGCCAATAGACACAGAGTTGAATTTCTGCTTGTGTCAGTAGCTGTGTAATTGTGTTTTGAAACCCCTTTAGATGAGAGAGGACACCTCTTGCAAGAAGAATGAAACCTCAGAAGTTTGTATGTAATGTTTGCTGTGCTATACATTGGAAAGAGCATGCGTGGACTTGGGATCCAGTCACATCTGGGTTCAAATCCCATCCCTGCTCCTTAATAGCTGAGAGCCTTGGGCAAGGAACTTAGCATCTCTGAACCTCAAATTCCATCTGTATAAATGAGTAAATGTGGCATATTGTGAGGATTATGTCTCACAGAGTGCCTATTGAAACATTTAAACAATAAATGCTAGCTAATAATAATAATTTAGTTATATTCTGTGTATTAATAAGTTACTTCCACTTCAAGATGTTCCTATAATTACTATGCTGTGTTGCAAGGCTTAACTCTAAGGTTCTAGGTATTAGAATTTCTGCTTGAATTTTGCCACTTTAATTTTCATATCTTATTTTGTTACTAAATGTGTTTGTTTTGTTAACTGAGCAAACTTTTGACCTTAAATAGTATTACCCAACAAAATAATTTTCAAAGCAGTCTTTTCAAACAGGTCTTTTTTTAAAAAAGAAAATGTAAAGTTGTTTTATTATTTTATAACCAGTGGGTTTTGCCTTTGAACTAACAAAGTACCTTTTAGAAAATTTGCCTTATTAAAAGAGAACTATTGCAAATTAAAATATTAATACATATTTTAAATCTAAAATTGTGCTTTTAATTCTCTTAAGGGTACAGTACAAGTTTGTTCTCTTAAGCAGCTTAAGGCACATTTTTATCTTTCCCATTAATTCTTATTTTTTCCTTTATCAGCTCAGCCAGAATCCTGGCTTTGAATTAAAAGGTGGGTTGTTCAAATTTTTGCATGAATCAGAATCATAAACATGGCCTGTGTATTTCTAGCAGTTTGTGTTATCTTATTTACGAATTTTTTTTCTTTCAATTTCAAGTCTTCCGTATTACCCTGCCTAGGCATTTGATCTTAAAAAGAATGTTTTAGTTTGTTTTTATTTCTCTTCTATTAGAGCCCTCAATAAAGTTGTTAAAAAGATTAAAATCTCCATGTTTGTTTATTTACCATAATCAGAAGGAGCTTTTCACTTTACCTTTAAGTTTCATTCTTGTCCTTAATTTCTTTAGCTCAAACTGAGTATAACAGTGTACACACAGTGCTTGTTAATTTTCTAGACTTCAGTCAGTAAAGATTGAACATTTAGCATAATTGAACAATTCTCTTAAATTTATTTTGTAAAAGAGCTATATTCTTCACTAGAATAGTTTGAATAAGTTATCAGTATACATTTTATTTTTGTATATATTTAAGGTATATAACCTGATGTTTTGACATAATATAGTGAAGTGATTAACTGTCTGGACCAGGAAGCCAGAAGTGTAAGAAGATATGGGTCTAATCAAAGCATAACGTTTACTACAGTCAAATAAATTAACATATCCATCATCTCACACCTGTGTGTGTGCTTGGGGGGTAAGGGCACCTAAAATGTACTCACTTAGAAAATTTTTAATATACAGTACAGTATTAACTGTAGTCATCATATTGTATCTTGGATCCCTAGACTTACTCATTGGAGAAAAACTGTATCTTTGTATAATTTGACCAATATTGTCCCATTTCCCCTATTCTACCATCTCAATATTTTCTTTCAACCTTTCAACCCCATATTTCTATGTATTTGATCTTGTTTTAGACTGCATATATAAGTGAGATCATACAGTACTTTTCCTTCTCTGTCTGGCTTATTTCACTTAGCATAATATCCTCTAGTTTCCTCCATGTTGTTGCAAATGACAGGCTCTCCTTTTTAAAGGCTGAGTAGTAGTCCATTTTAATATATACCACAGTTTCTTCATTCATCTTCTGCCACTTAGGTAATTTTTATGTCTTAGCTATTGAATCATTTTTCTTTATTTCTTTTTTTTTTTTTTTTTTGCATGTCAGAATCTGTCACCCAGGCTGGAGTGCAGTAGTGTGATCTTGGCTCACTGCAACCTCCTCTTCCAGGATTCAAGTGATTCTCTTGCTTAGCTGGAATTACAGGTACATGCCACTACCGCCAGCCAAGTGATCCACCTGCCTCAGCCTCTTGAAGTGCTGGAATTACAAGTGTGAACTACCACTCCCAGCCCTGTATCAGTTTTCTATTGACGTTGCAACAAATTACCCACATTTTAGTGGCTTAAAACAATGCAAATTAGAAGTCTGACACAGCTCTCCTTGTACTAGAATCAGGGTGTCAGCAGGGCTGCATTCCTTTCTGGAGGCTGTTGGAAGAATCAGTTTCCCTTGTCTTTCCCAGGTTTCTGTGGCCACTTACATTGGTGGCTCCTTCTTCCAGCTTCAGAGGCAGAGTTTGCCTGTCTGTGAGCATTCTTCTCTAGTCATCTCCCTTTCACTCTCTTCTGTCTCCCTCTTTCACCTTCAAGAACACTTGGGATTATATTGTGCCCACCTGGATAATCAGGTTACTCTCTCTATTTTAAGATAAATGACCTTAGCTGAATTCCATCTGCAACCTAATTCTTTGCCATGTAAAGTAACATTTACAGATTCTAGGTATTAGGGTATGGACATCTTTGGAGTTGGAAGGATGGGGCATTATTTTCCCTACCACATATTCTTAAATAAACTTTTTCTTCCAGTTGAGCATGAATAAACTGAGAAAATGTTGCCTGGTAGAGGTCCTCATGCAACTTGCTTTGCTGAAGAAATAAGAATTTAAATTAGTCCGTTAATGTTTATATGCAAATGTATCTTTTTGTCATGAGTGATGTTAGAAGAAACCAGTTTATTCTCCTCAATTGTTTAAATCACCAGGTAATCCCTTGTCATGCAAAGAGATAGAAACTTGCAAATAAAATAAATGGAGGAGGAGGGAGCAGGAGAGGAGAGGGAAAGAGAAGGAGAGAGAAATCTTATTAGAGAAGCAGAAGTAAAACTGATTGAATTCATTTGACTTTGTCTAAATGAGACACTATCAGATAGGGCAAGTGGAAACATCACTACTTCATTGATTGGTGTTTTTTCATGTGGAGGCTGAGACTGATCTGGTGTTTAATTGCCCCTGAGTTTATTTCATTCAGCTATTCTTTCCTCAAGTTTTAACATTTTTGTGTAATATCAACATAAGCTTTGATATGATAACTCTATGTGGTTATACTTGCTATTTTTAATCCCTTCAACATATATTGAGAGAATTTGTCAAAAGGTTTATGTATCTATGAAATGGAGAGTTGGCAAGGGGGAGAATTGTTCAGAAATAGTGTTCTTCAGAAAGGTTTTTCAATTAATAGAATGCCACAGCTTAGTTTCTCCTTCTCTAAAATAAGATGTGCTGACTAGAAGACCTTTTAAGATCCTAGCTTCTAGCTTTAAAAGACAAGTCCCAAAGGGACTAATAGCCAGTTCTCAACTCTGGGTATTAGAAATGAAATGGAGAATGTCATTACCTGGTCCCTACCCCAGAGAGACTGGCTTAATTCCTTATTATAATTCAGTGTTCTCTTCCAAAATAAAGATTTTCAGCAGAAAAGGGATAGAGTAAGTTAAAGTGAATATTAAAAGCTAATAAGTGGACATGTATTAGGTTTGAATTACTTCATGGCCTAGATAAATTATATTCTGTGTTTGGATTGTGAGGAATTTGTAAAAAAGTAGAAAGGAATTGAAAAACTGGAGGGGGATAATGTTTGATTTCCAAAAAAAGAAAATAGGTGAGTACTGTGTACTATAAATTGATACCTTTGATGGTTTTTTTTTTTGAGATTCTAGAATAGATTTTTAAAATCAACTTTGTTGAGGAATAGTTTATGTATAATAAAATACATATTAAGGTCAACTACTCTGGACAAAGATATATGCCTTGTTACTACTTGCCAATTAAGATGTGTGGATTTTCATCCCTTAAGAAAGTTTTCTGGTGTTTCTTTGCAATCAGTTCTCCTCCTACCCCTTCTGCCAGGCAACTACTGGTCTGATTTCTATCACTATGGATTTGGCTGTTTTCAAATTTCATGTAAGTAGAATCATAGAGTATGTATTCTTTTGTGTCTGGCTTGCTTTGTTCAGTGTAATGTTTGTGCAATCTGTTTACTACATCTATCAGTAATTTGTTCCTTTTTATTGTGAAATAGAAATCTATTGGAAAGCCCAAAATGTTTCTTAAGCCATTCTGCTTTGGCAGGACTCAGCCTTGAACCTCTGTCTCATCTGAGGATCTTGTTGAGGACTTGTTTTTGGGCTTTTCTAGGTAGAATCTAGAATACATCCTCCCTTTGGACAGGGGACAACATACTTTTTCTATAAATGTCCAGGTAGTAAATATTATGGGATTCGTGAGCCACATATGGTCTCTGTCACATATTCTTACTTTTTAAAAGATAACTTACAAAATATGTAAAACAATTTTAGCATTTGAGCCGTACAAAAACAGACTGCAGATCAAAAACAGTTTTCCAGTCCCTGTTCTAAATAAATGTTGTCTAATAGAACTTTCTGTGTTGAATGCATATCTGAGCTGTCTCTTATGGTAGCTGCTAGCCAAATGTGGTTATTGAGCAAGGAATCAGAATGGATTTTTAAAAACAATTTATGAATAATGTGAAGAAGAAACAGGAATCAGACAATACCAACGTAGGTTCTGAACAAATCACATGATCTACTATGATTTATTTCTGACTCAGTTCTTAGTCTGGTAGGTATTGAATAGAATGTAGTAATCATAATACGTGACATTACACAAAGACTCTCATGGTGCTCCATGTCAAGGTGGAGAAGTTACATATGAAGACAATTAAGGATTCTTACTTGGTAAATGGCAATAGTAATTTAGGTCAAAGCTGGATACTGTGAATACCAACTCATGGCATGTTGTTTATTCCTCTGCTAGCTAATAAGGAACCACTAGTCACATGTAGACACATAAATATATATTTACTTAATTAAAATTAAGTTAAAATTCTGTTCTTTAGCTGCACTAGCCATATTTCAAAAGCTCAATAGATACAATGGCTTTTGGCTACTGTATTGGACAGCACAGATTTAGAACATTTCTATTAGAAGGTTCTTTCGGATGACACTGCCAGAGGGTGGTTTCTAGGGACATGACAAAGAACTCTCTCCTTAACTTTGTATTATCCATCATTTTTACTGTAATTTAGGGGAAGATTATACAGATCAAGAGAATATGATTATCCAATTTGTAGATAAGACAAAGCTGGGAAGGAAAATAAATATGTTAAAATGACTCATCTTCCCGAAAGATCTTGAGAGCATCTTTGGAATAATAGTAGCCCAAACTGTTAATAAGTTAATTCGTGTTATATGAACATTGTCTTTCTTGACAATCAATCTCCACCTTTATCAAAATAAATCTGATGACTAATCTCTTCTTTGTAAGTCAAAATGCATCTCAGCATATTAAAGATTCTGAGAAATCCTGGAGTAAGGCAATATATTTTATTTTGTTTCTTAATCTAGAGACATGGGTTAGATCTAACAAGGTAAAATATAACAAAAATAAAAGAGAAAGCTTGCCTTTTGATTTCCATATTATTTGCACAGTTATAAGAATGAGTGAGATCTGGCCTACATGAAGCATGCGTATAAAAGGGTTGGAGGTTTTCCCCAATTGAAGACTCAATGCAGTCAGGAATATAAATTCCTACCTCCATCCCTGGGGAGAAGTGATTGTAATATAGGCTACATCTTTATGTGTGTGGTGTCTATATATGAAGAGGTGATTCAGTTGTGAGTGCTGTGTTGAAACTTTCTAAGCAGATTGGTGTTTATTTATAAACATAAAGTTTGTAAGTTTTCCTCAAAAGAAAGGGCATGGTCTTTTATTTTCTCCGAAAGCTACTCTATGGCAGACAGAGCTTGGGTTTGGAAATACCTGGCTTTCATTCTAAAATTCACAATTTACTAAAGTTATACCACCTTAGCAAGTGTTCTTATAATAATATTAGATGTTGTCTTACAGTTATTACCTAGTATTATCTGCATGGATATCTAAACTCAAGATTGCTGCAGTGGTTATGTTTCTTATATAAAACTGAAGTAGCTAGGATGGAAAAGTTGAAGAGAGGTAAGATATTTCAATCCTTTTATAAGATAGTGTTTCACAATTCTGGTTCCAGAAGAAGAGAGCCTAGGTTCAACTCCCTGCTCTCCCACATTCATCTTGAGCATGCTACCTCATCTCTCAGTGCCTGTTTTCTTATTTGTAAAAGAAAAATGACAATAGAACTTCATAGAGTTGCTGTGAGGTTTATATATATATTATATTATATATATATATATTATATAACACATATAACTATATATAGAGAGAGATATATGCTGGATTTTTATTTAACATAGTTCTGCAAATCTTCAGAAAAACTTTGCAAAAGATTTTCCACATTGTATGTATGAGGATCAATGAACTTAAGCAGTTTGTCCCAAGTCATACTGGCTAATAGGCTAATAAGTAGTACAGTGAATTGTAGAGTCACCTCTCTTTGACATTGCTTCTGAGAATATGAGAGACAGGACTATGTATATAGCCTCATAAACTCAAGCCTGTAAGGGCTGATACTAGTGATATAATTCAGTTATTCTCTGATTCTTGCATAGCCTCTGTAGCAGTTCAACAAGTAGTTATCTAATCTGTGTTTGAAGAATACATTCTTTTGGAGGTGAGACATTCTGCCTTTCTATAGCCCCTGACTCTTAGAAAGTTCTAAGATCTTCTAGGGCTCTACCTGTTCAGTTACTCCCACACCCTTGGTGGTGGCTTCTGAAAACATTGAATGAAGCACAGTTTGAAAATAATCATCTGATGCTTTGTTTGCCTCTATGATCCTATCTCCATGTAGAACTTGATATAATCACCTAAGATGGAGAGAACTGGTTAACAGAAATCAGCTTGTTACACTTTAGAAGTAGTGTGATGGCAAATCTGTTCCACTTTGGTGGGATATGCTCTCTCTTTTCCCAAAGGATTCCTTCCCAGACACTTAACATTACATGTTTAGTTTATGTACATTGAGTAATTCATACATCAGTCATATTTTAAGCCTTTACCATTTGCCAGGGTGTGTTAAGTGCTGGAGATACCAACAAGAGTAAGATTAAATCACAGTTTTCAGGAAACTCAAAGTGTAGATGGGGATCATACGTAGGCCAATGGATAACTACAATAGTTATAAGATGGTGCAGTGATTCTGTGTCATATGTGAGTCCAGGATCCTATGAGATGGATACAAAGATTATATCCCAGTTTGGAGATGTCAGAAAATGTGTCTCTGTGAAGGAGATGCCTGTGTTATGCTAAGAATGTCTTAAAAGTGAAAAAGAAGGAGCGAGGGGTCCTCTGGCAGTGGAGGACTGTATGTCTCTGCAAGCTTCCCTTAACCATGGTCTTTCACTTTCCCTTGGCTGGGTGATTTTACACAGAGATGAAGTGGCAGACAAAACAAACAATTTGTAAGATGCCTTATGACATCATGGAATTAAATCATAAATATGATTTGGGGTGGCTTAGGTCTCCTCACATGTTAATGTACTAGAGGTAGAAGTAGAGGCAAATTAACCATTTAAGAGATATTTTAGAAATTGTATCGTTATTTGTGATTTTAGTTTGTGGCTCAGTCTCCAAAAAGTGAATTTTAACTTATTATAAGCAGTTTAAAAATGGCATTAGTGATTCATGTATTTTCATTTTTTTAAAATTTGAAATCCCTCTTTGGATTTTTCCTTCCTCTCTACTCCGGTTACTATCACACTAAATTAGACTCTTATCACTTGACACTTAGTGGACAGTGATTGGCTCCCAACTTACTTTCTTGTTCCCTGCTTTTCTCTACTCTTGCTAATTGGTTATATTCCTATCATTTCCCTAAAATTCCATGTTTACAAGGTAATTTCCCTGATCAAGGAGGTACAGTGGCTCCCTACTATCCAATTTATTAATCACTTTTTTTTGTTGTTGGTTGGCTTTTAGATCATCCATAACTTGGCTATACTGGGCTTCTTCAGCCTTAATTTCTGCTTAGTACTAAATATCTCTTACTAAGTTTCAGCTATAGTCATACTGGTCTCCCTGCTTTCATTCATTATTCCATGAATACTTGTTAAAGTATTGTGGATAAAACTGTGACAAAGAGAGACATGGGACCTCTCATCATGGTACACAGAGTCTATTGGAGAATATAGGTGTTAATAGAATAATTAAGAAAAAGTACAGGGATATAAATTAGTATTTTACTACTTTTTCACATTACATGTATGCATGCATGTATGTGTATGCATGTGCGGACACACACACATACATACTTCTGTTTTCATATATTTACATATGCTAAACCTGTTACATGGGATTACTTCCTTCCTTTACTACATTAAAAGTAAAGCTTCTGCTGAACTACCTTTATCTGTTAGTAATGTGTCATGCATGCCAGAATAGTAGGAGACATCGTGTACTTTTTCTTCTTCATCTCTCAGATATAATCAAACATACAATCCTCCTCTCTTAAAAAATCTTTATTTCCTTAGATCTTCATTTTTTATCTGGTCTAATAGCTTCTAGTTGTCTTCTCACATACTTTTCACTTCACAATTCATCCTCCAAAATTCTTCCATAATACAGCAAAATGACATAATTGTTAAATTTATAAATTCAACAATTATTTTTTAGGGAAAGGATTAGGGGAGACACACACACACACACACACACACACACACACACAGAGGAAAGAGAGCTAGTAAGCACAATTTAAATATTTCTGATGATTGCACCTACCATTCATTAAATGTGTGCCCTGAAGTAAGTTTAAGATGATGAAAATTAATCTGCTTCTTTCAGGTAGTCTATAGTTTGAGGATTAGCCAATATAAGCATAATTCTATTTAAAGATATATATATATTTGCATTACAAGACTCCAAAATGCAACTAAGCTACTTCATCACACATTTCTTCAAGAAATGCTGATACAGACACACACAAACACATAGTCTCTCTCTCTCTCTAAAACACACACTCCTTTTTTTTTTCCACGTCCCCAAAGCGCCATACTCTCAGTAACCTCCATATTTTAATTGCTTTTTTTTTTTTTTAAAGGCAAGGTCTTATTCTGTATTTCCAGTTGGAAATCAGTGGCTCCATAGTAGCTCATTGCAACCTTGCCCTCCTGGGCGCAAGTGATCCTCCTGCCTTACCCTCCCAGGTAGCTGGGACTACAGGCACATGGCACCACATCTGGCTAATTTTTAATTTTTTTTTTTTTGTCTCCTTGTGTTGCCCAGGCTTATCTCAAACTTTTGGGCTCAAGCAGTCTTCTTGCCTCAGCCTCCCAAAGTGCTGGGATTACAGGCATGAGCCACCCTATCCAGCCTATTTTAATATTCTACTCAATAGTATATTCTGAAAATAATTATCAGTTCATAGAGTTCTTCTTTATACTTTTCTACAGCTGTGGTGCTCCATTGTGTAGATGTTCTGTAGTTTGATTACTCTTCTATGTTTTGACTTTTATGTTTTTTTAAAAAAAGTATTTTGTGATTTCTTGCATTGTTATCCTAAATAACCTTGTGCTTATGTGTATTTATATTTTGAAGGCATATCTTGAGGAAAAATTCCCAAAAGTGGGATTACTACATCAAAACATACATTTTTTTTCTTACATATTGTCAGATTCCCCACTAGATTGTTGTGATTTTACATTTATACCAGCAAGGTATGAATTCCTGTTTTCCCATAGCCTCAACAACATGTGTTGTCAAGGTAATTTTCCCAATGTGATAAATATGAAATGTATCAGTCCAGTATTTACATGTATTTTTTATTATTGGTAAAAGGGACTATCTTATTTTATTTTACTTTAGTTCTGGGATACACGCGTAGGTTTGTTGCATAGGTAAAGATGTGCCATGATGGTTTGCTGCACCTGTCAAACCATCACCTAGGTATTAAGCCCAGCATGCATTAGCTGTTGTTCCTAATGCTCTGCCTGCTCTACCCTACTACCCGACAGGCCCCAGTATGTCTTGTTTCTCTCCCTTTGTCTAGGTGTTCTCATTGTTCTGTTCCCACTTGTGAGAACATGTGGTGTTTGGTTTTCTGTTCCTGTGTTAGTTTGCTAAGGTGGCTATCTCTTTATGTGGTTATGAGCCATTATTGTATTGCCTGTTCATGTTTTTTGCCCATTTTAGTACCAGATTTTTTTCATTAGTTCCCTCCTTTTTTTTTAATTGTAAAATCACATCACATAAAATTTACCATCTTAACCATTTTCAAGTACAGTGTTCAGTGGTACTAAGCACATTCACCTTTTGTGCAACAATCACCACTATGTATTTCCAGAACTCTTTTCATCTTGCATTACTGAAACCGTTTTAAATAATAACTCCTTTTTCTTCCACTTCCCTCTCCCCTAAAACCACCATTCTACTTTTTGTCACTATGATTTTGACTGCTTTCCAAATGTCATATAAGTGAATCATATAGTATTTTTGACTGCCATATTTCAGTTAGCACAATGTCCTCGAGATTCATCTAGGTTGTAGCATATGTCAGAATTTACTTCCTTTTAAAGGCTGAATGATATTCCGTTACATGTATGTGCCATATTTTGGTCATTTGTTATCTGTTGGTGGATACCTGGGTTGTTTCCATGCTTTAGCTATTGTAAATAATGGTGCTATAAATATAGGTGTACAGATACCTCTTGATGAGCCTGCTTTTAGTTTCTTTTTGAGTGTATACCCAGAATGAGGTATCTGTGTCATACAGTAAGCCTATTTTTAGGCTTTCGAGGAGCTGCTATGCTTTTTTTCTATACTGGCTGTGCCATTTTACATTCACATCAACGTGCATAAGAGTTCCAACTTTGCATATCCTTTTGACACTTGTTACTTCCTGTCCTTATTTGTTCATTTTTTTGCAATGGCTATCCTAATGGTGTAAGGTGGTATCTCATTGTGTTTTTTGCACTTTCCTAATAATTAGTGATGTTGAGTATCTTTTCATGCACTTATTGACCATTCATATATCTTCTTTAGCAAAATGTCTATTCAAGTCCTTTGCTTGTTTTTGAATTCAGTTTTTTTTTTAAAATTGTTACTGAGTTTTAAGAGTGTCCTATATATTCTGGATATAATGCTTTATTAGATATGATTTGTAAATTTTTCTGTTATTCAGTGAGTTATCTCTTCATTCTGTTGATAGTGTCCTTTGCTGCAGAAACTTTTAATTTGGCTGTGTCCCCACCCAAATCTTATCTTGAATTATAGCTTCCATAATTGCCATGTGTCATGAGTGGGACCTGATGAGAGATAATTAAATCATAGGGGTTGGTCTTTTCCCATGCTTTTCTCATGACAGAGAATAAGTCTCATGAGATCTCATGGTTTTATAAAGGGGAGTTCCTGCACACACTCTCTCTCTTGCCTGCCACCAAGTAAGATGTGTTTTTGTTTCTCCTTTGCTTCCTGCCATGATTGTGAGGCATCCCCAGCCATGTGAAACTCTGAGTCCATTAAACTTCTCAATTTTCAAAAAAAATACATTACCCGTCTTGTGTATGTCTTTATTAGCAGTGTGAGAACAGACTAATATACCTTTGATGTCTTATTCATGAAATCATTGCTGAATCAAATGCCATGAAACTTTCACTCTGTTTTATGGTTTTCACATGTACGTTTAAGTATTTGATCCATTTTGAGTTATTTTAATATATGGTGTTAGATAAGTATCCAGTTTCATTCTTTTGCCTGTAGATAGTCATTTTTCCCAACAGCATTTGTTGAAAAGACTGTCCTTTCTCTGTTGAGTAGCATCAGCACCTTGTTAAAAATCATTTGACCATATAGATAAGGTTTATATCTGAGCTCTCTGTTCAGTTTCATCAATGTGTATGTTTGTCTTTGTGCCATTACAAAACTGTTTTGATTCCCATACATTTGCAGTAAGTTTTTGGATCGGGGGTTTTAGTCCTCCAAGTTTGTTCTTCTTTTTCCGAATTGCTTTGGAGATTTATGCTCCCTGGAGATTCCATATGAATTTTAGGGTGGATTTTTCAATTTTTGGAAAACTATTGTGATTTTGACAGAGATTACATTGCATCTGTAGATCACTTTGGGAAATACTGACATTAAGTCTTCCAATTCATGAATGTGGAATGTTTTTCCATTTATTTATATTTTCTTTAATTTCTTTCAGCAGCGTTTTGTGGTTTTCATTACATCTAATTTTTGAGAGCACTTTATTTATTAGGGATGTTAGCATTTAACCTGTGAGAAAGTTGCAGATCTTTTCTCCCAGTTAAATATATATCTTTCAACTTTGCTTACTGCAGTTTTTGACATGTAAGTTTAATTTTTGAAGTGAAATTTATTACTTTTTCTTTCTTATGGATTTTTAGTCATAGTTAGAAACCTTGTTCTACAACCAGTGTATACTAGAATTTACCAACTCTTTTCTATAACTTGTAATAGTTTTATTTTTATGTCTGCATTTTTGATGCATTTGGAATTGTGTATGTTTGAGGTTTGGATCTGATTTTATCTTTCCCAAATATCTATCCAGGAGTCCCAGCATTGTTTATTATTTTGCCTCTTCTTTTAGCCCCAGTAATCTGAGAGGTCATCTCAGGTTTAACGTTTACTGAAATTACATGTTGGATTTACTTCTCTTCTGTTTCATCTCTTATTCATACATTAGTATCACACTATTTGAAATATAGATATTTTTTAATTTAATATTTGTTTGAGCTAATTCCCTATTATTTTCTTTTCTTTCTCAGTTTTTATGAATTTAGTTTGCATGTTCATTTTTTCATGTAAACTTTCATAATTCCATAAAAACTTTTTGATATATTTTTTGAAATAGTACCAAATTTATAAATTAACTTGGGGAAAAATGACATCTTTATGATGTTGAGCTTTTCTATAGAAGAACAAAGGACATCTTGCTATTTATTCAAGATTATTCTGTATCTCTCAGCTATGTTTTAAAGTTTTTCTCCATAGGCTTTGCATTTTTATTGCGTTTATATGAAATATTTTATTTTCTGTTTTTCTATTGTAAATTCCTTTATTATAACATTATATTTAATCTACCATGTTATTTTTCATGTATATGAAAGCTATAGATTTCTCTGTGTTGAGTCTGTATTCTGATAGTTTACTGACTTCATTACTTTGTTTCATTACTGACATTCTGTGATTTTTCACAAATCGTAAATTGAGATAGTTTTACTTGTTTTTCTAGTCTAAGGCTCAAGTTCAGCGTTTCTCATACTTTTTGGTCTCAAGACTTTCTTGATGTGTTAAATAATTTTGAGTTCCCTCAAGCCTTTTTGCTTATGTGAGTTATATCTTTAGTATTTAGCTTATTAGAAATTAAAGTCAGAATACTCCAATTGTTTATTTTTTTTAAAAAGACAGTGGTAACCCATTGTATGTTAGCACAGATCTTTAAAGTAAAAAACACCTACATTTTATGAAACATGCAAAGCTAGTGAGATTGACATAATTGTACATTTTTATAAATATCTTTGACATCTGGACTAACAGAAGACAGATGGATACTTATATCTGTTTATGAATTTAGTCTTTTGCAATATATATTTGATCAAACTAATGAAGATTATCTGGCCTTACACAAATTCGTAGTTGGAAAATTGAGGACATTTTTGTAATATTTTTTGGAGAGTTGTAGATACTTTCCTTTATACTCCCAAACTTGACATGTGGAAATTTCTTAAATATTATTTGCAATCTGAAACCATTTCAGTGGACTTGTTGGACTGTGTTACTCAAAACCCATTAGTTTATATTGCAATTTGAGTGGATCTTTTACCCATGCATGACTTGGTTATATGTATTAGAGAAATGGTTTTACCAAGTTATGTGGATATTTCAAATGCTGATACATTTAATAAAAAATGCAAACCATCACATTTGTTAAAGTTACCTCTGATCTCACAAAAGTTTTTAATATTGGGAAGCTGTCAAGTCATGGTGGTAGATACAAGTTTTCTTAAACTTAAATTTTGTTATTGGCAGAAAATTCTGCCTGTTATTTTCCTTGAAGTTCATTTTGTGCATTTTCTAGAATATGTCTGCCAGATTTCTTTAATCTGAATAACCATAATTTATTCATCAGTTTTTCTTGGAAGGAGAATGGTGTTCCATGAAAGTGCTAATTCAGCACACAACTAAAATAATTGTACAAGTGATTTTCCTTGAGATAAACATTATAATTTGGTATGCAGCATAAGTACTTTGTGCATACTTGGCTATTCATTGTGCTGAATATTAAGAAGTGTATGCAAAGCTTTAGATTTAATAATATTAATAATTTTCACTTTTTGATCAAAGGCTTAAGTGAAATTGAATTATTTTCTTCTAATGACTACAGTGAAGAATGCTATTGTTATTAATCAAATTTGATGCCATTGCCTTGATTAATGCTAAGATGCCAGCCAAATTTTAACCCCCGTGCTTTTGCATTATGAGTACAAATATCAGTACAGTAGAAAAAGCAATAGTATCATAGTATTATTGGAGGAAAAATAGCATTATTACTATTATTTTTTAAATTTATATTTTTTTAAATTGTACTTTAGGTTTTGGGGTACATGTGCAGATCATGCAGAATAGTTGCATAGGAATATACATGGCAAGGTGGTTTGCTGCCTTCATCCCCTATCACCTATATCTGGCATTTCTCCCCATTTTATCCCTCCCACCCTCCTCACCCACCACTGTCCCTCCCTTAGCCCCCCCAACTGACCCCAGTGTGTGATGCTCCCTTCCCTGTGTCCACATGCTCTAATTATTCAACACCTGCCTATGAGTGAGAACATGCAGTGTTTGGTTTTCTGTTCATGTGTCAATTTGCTGAGAATCATGGCTTCCAGATTCATCCATGTCCCTATGAAGGACATGAACTCGTTGTTTTTTTATGGCTGCATAATATGCCATGGTGTATATGTGCCACATTTTCTTTATTTAGTCTATCATTGATGGACATTTGGGTTTGTTCCAGGTTTTTGCTATTGTGAACAGTGCCGCAGTCAACATAGGTGTGCATGTGTCTTTATATTAGAACAATTTATAATTCTTTGGATTTATACCCAGTAATGGGATTGCTGGGTCAAATGGTATTTCTATTTCTAGGTCCTTGAGGAATCGCCACACTGTCTTCCACAATGGTTGCACTAATTTGCACTCCCACCAAGAGTATAAAAGTGTTCCTGTTTCTCCACATCCTCTCCAGCATCTCTTGTCTCTTGATTTTTAAATGATCACCATTCTAACTGGCATGAGATGGTATCTCAATGTGGTTTTGATTTGCATTTCTCTATTGACCAGTGATGAGCATTTTTTCATACATTGTTGGCCTTATAGATGTCTTCTTTTGTAAAGTATCAGTTCATATCCTTCACCCACTTTTGAATGGCTTTGTTTTTTTTCTTGTAAATGTGTTTTAATGCTCTGTAGATTCTGGATATTTTCAGATGGGTAGATTGCAAAAATTTTTTCCCATTCTCTTGGTTGCTGGATCTCTCTAATGATTGTTTCTCTTGCTGTACAGAAGCTCTGGAGTTTAATTAGATCCTATTTGTGTATTTTGGCTTTTATTGCCATTGCTTTCACTGTTTTAGCCATAAAGTCCTTGCCTATGCCTATATCCTGAATGGTTTTGCCTAGGTTTTCTTTAGGGTTTTGTGGTGTTAGTCTTATGTTTAGATCTTTAATCCATCTGGAATTAATTTTAGTGTAAGGTGTCAGGAAGGGGTCTAGTTTCCGCTTTCTGCACATTGCTAGCTAGTTTTCCCAACACCATTTATTAAACAGGGAATCCTTTCCCCATTGCTTGTTTTTCTTAGGTTTGCCAAAGATCAGATGCTTGTAGATGTGTGGTGTTGCTTCTGATTCCTTTGTTCTGTTCCGTTGGTCTATGTCTCTGTTTTGGTACCAGTACCATTCTGTTTTGATTACTGTGGCCTTGTAGTATAGTTTGAAGTCAGGCAGCATGATGCCTCCAGCTTTATTCTTTTTGCTTAGGATTGTTTCGGCTATGTGGGCTCACTTTTGGTTCCATATGAAGTTTGAAGTGTTTTTTTCCAGTTCTGTGAATAAGGTCATTGGTAGCTTGATGGGGATAGCACTGAATCTATAAATTACTTTGGGCAGTATGGCCATTTTCACAAACCATGAGCACGGAATGTTTTTCCATCTGTTTGTGTCTTCTCTTATTTCACTGAGCAGTGGTTTGTAGTTCTCTTTGAAGAGGTCTTTTACACCCTTTGTTAGTTATATTTCTAGGTATTTTATTCTCTTTGTAGCAATTGTGAATGGCAGTTCACTTTTGATTTGGCTCTCTGTTTGTCTGTTATTGGTGTATAGAAATGCCTGTGATTTCTGCACATTGATTTTGTATCCTGAGACTTTGCTGAAGTTGCTTATCAGTTTCAGGAGATTTTGGGCTGAGACGGTGGGGTCTTCTCTATTTGTCATCTGCAAATAGAGACAATTTGGCTTCCTCTTTTCCTAATTGAATATCCTTTATTTCTTTTTCTTGCCTGATTGCTCTGGCTAGGACTTCCAATACTGTATTGAATAGGAGTGATGAGAGAGGACATCCTTGTCTTGTGCCAGTTTTCAAAGGGAATGCTTCCAGTTTTTTGCCCATTCAGTGTGATATTGGCTGTGGGTTTGTCGTAAATAACTTTTATTATTTTGTGATACGTTCCATCGACACCTAGTTTATTGAGGCTTTTTAGCATAAAGGACTGTTGAATTTTGTTGAAGGCCTTCTCTGCATTGATTGAGATAATCATGTGGTTTTTGTCTTGGGTTCTGTTTATGTGATGGATTACATTTATAGACTTGCATACGTTGAAGCAACCTTGCATCCCTGGGATGACACCTACTTGATCATGATGAATAAGCTTTTTGATGTGCTGTTGCATTCTGTTTGCCAGTATTTTATTGAAGATTTTTACATCGATGTTCATCATGGATATTGGCCTGACGATTTCTTTTTTTGTTGCATCTCTGCCTGGTTTTGGTATTAGAATGTTGGTCTCATAAAATGAGTTGGGGAGGATTCCCTCTTTTTGTATTGTTTGGAATAGTTTCAGAAGGAATGGTACCAGCTCCTCTTTGTATGTCTGGTAGAATTTGGCTGTAAACCCATCTGGACCTGGGCTTTTTTCAAGTTGGTAGGCTATTAATTGCTGCTTCCACTTCAGCCCTTGTTACTGGTCTATTCAGGGTTTCAACTTCTTCATGGTTTAGTCTTGGGAGGGTGCAAGTGTCCAGGAATTTATCCATTTCTTCCAGATTTACTAGTTTGTGTGCATAGAGTTGTTACCCAGGGTGGAGTGGAGTGACATGATCTTGCCTCACTGCAACCTCTGCCTCCTGGGTTCAAGCAATTCTCATGCCTCAGTCTCCCGAGCAGCTGGAATTACAGGTATGCACCACCACACCTGGTTATTTTTATTTTTTGTATTTCTAGTAGGGTTGGGGTTTCCCCATGTTAATCAGGCTAGTCTCAAACTCCTGACTTCAGGTGTTTGAGACCAGCCACCTAGGCTTTCCAAACTGCTGGGATTATTGGCATGAACCGCTACACCTGGCCTTTGATTTTTAAAAAGTCTTTTAAATCTCACTTTCATTTTCTTCAGTTCTTTCTGTTGAGTTTTAATTCAAGTCCATTCTTCCTTGGCCATTTTGTAATTTAATCTTTATTTCTGATTTGATGTTTATATTTTTTCTTCCACTTCTTTCCTAAGTTTAAAAAAATTCTGAGTTCCATCATTTCTTACTCCTTCTTGATTAGTTTCCTTCTTTGTTTTGGGATTTCTGTCACAGTATTTGTTTTAATATCCCCCAAATACTTGTCTGAAAATATTTAATTCATTTGGATTATTGTAGTTTAGTCTTCTTCTGTTTTGTGTTGGGGGCTTAAATCAGTTGAATTGTTTTGATTCTTAAATTCTGTTTTCTTTATAAAGTACTTTTGATTGTTCTTGTACGTCCTTGTATAGGGCTGGCGGTTTTGATGAGTTGTGAGATTTCTAGTTCAAGAGCTACACACTTTTGTCAGTGAAGTGAAATACAATTTATTTAATGGATGGCTCCTTGGGAGCATAGTGATAGGAGGGGAGGGAGTATATGTTTTCCAGCTTGTTACAAAATTATGTGTCTTGCAGCATCCTTAATTTACCCTTTTGGTATATTTTCCCCTTTACTGTGCAATTTCCAACAGTTGCCTCTCTCACACTCATTTTTCTCTATGAGCACTACCTTTTCTAGAATGCTTTTTGGAGTCCCTTGTGCACTTTTAAGTCATTTTCATATAGTTACACTTTGATCTGTTAGGACTTCTTTCCGTAGTACTTTCACATCTAGGATACACATTTTCTTTCTGAGGGTGGCTGAGTTTAATCATAAACCCTTCATTGCATTCTTCTTTCTTCTGTACAGTTTTTGTGGATCCTGGCTTCTCGTCTGCCAAGGCTTAGGGCAGGGTGTTAAGAAACAATTCTACTGGCAAATGGTGCTTATTTGTACTGTATAGAGCTAATTTTATGTTTGCAGTATTCTGTCTTCTAGTTATACTGTAAGTGTGTTTTGTATGGCTTTGTTTATTTTTACTGTTTATATAGTTTTTGAAGTCTATTTTATAATTTTTATTCATATGATCACCATGATTTTAGCCATGCTTACTGTATTTTATTAAAAATGAAAGTCTGACATGTTATGTCTATGCTTTAAATCCATCAGTTGCTTTTAAGCCTCAATCAAGTTACATAGGTGCAGTAACTATGTAAAAATGGCTATATTTAGTACAATAATAAAGAAGGTTATTCTCTGTGGAACACAGGAGATTGTGTGTCCTGCCTTTAATGTTCTGAAAAGTCTCAGCTGATGAAATGAAACAATTCTGGGTTTTTAGGTACCTTAAGTTTTCTATACAATTCGCAATCCCTGGACTAAAGGTATAGGCCTAAATTGTTTGGTATAATATGGAAGATTTTTGTCTTACTTGATGGATCCATAGTTCTTGCTCCAAGGGAACCAAGCTGTACATAGTTCTCTTTGTGCACCAGGGTCTTTCAGTCTGTTTAATGGAATAGTCTTTACTTTTCTTGTTTTCTTACTCATCTTTCAAGACTCTTCTGAGGTGTCATATCCACCAGAAATCTTTTCTGACTGACTTCTCATCTAGAGTAGTTACCTCCCAGTAGCCATTCTTAGAATCCTGTAGACACTTCGGTCATCATACTTATCACAACGTATTGACACTTACTGTGTACACAGAAGCCTGACCCACTAGACTGATGGTTTTGAGAGCAGAGCCATGTCTTACTCTTTTTTTTTTTTTAATTACCATTGTGTTAATCTAACACATGCCTTGTACATAATGGTTTTTCCATAAGGATTTGTTGAACAGAGTACTAAAAGTAAAGTCTTGGAATTTCCGAGAAAATCTCTCACATTTGATACCCTGGAGTTTCTAGACTGAAACCTAATGTAAACAGGTACAATTCTGAGAATAAATTAAAAGCTGTAACATACTTTTTCCAGTTAACAAAGAACCTTATTTGCTGCCAACTGGGTCAATTTTGTCCAAAACATAAAAGAACATTATAATTAAACAGTTGCTGGTTTAGAAATTTTTTTTCTAAGCTAATCACCTAGGCAATGCCATTATTCATGAGAGTTTTTACTTACTGTTAGCTCAAGCCCTGAATTTGTTAGTCTGTTTACACTCATGGATGGTGATAGCTGATATTGCTGACCACGCCACCCTCCCAAAAAAAACTTGACCTGATTTTCTCTGTATTGTGGCAAATGAAAAATAAGGGTTCAAAATCCAACCAGAGCCCCTTGCCTCATTGTGATAGGGGGTAGCAAAAATGTGAGCCTAACTTGAACTTTGATGTTGTTCATCCAAATAACTTGTTCTTTTTGCCTCTATTATGCATGTGTGATCATGGAAGAGAGAGAAGCTGGCTGGACCATCTGTGGGTCTGCTCTTCATAGCTGGGCTATTTTTGTTAAAAATGGCACCTGAAATCACACTGAGGTGGCCACTCCTTGACATCCAACCCCCTCAAGTCACACTGCTTTAAAAACATAATTATTTATTACAGTTAATTATGGTACAGCACAGCTGTCTATAAACATAGTTTCCTGAGATATCTTTATATGTCCCAGAGGCCTTCTTTTCTCATAGCTTCTTCGCATAGTATATCTTACCCTTCACACACTGCACTTGTGATTGTCCTCCTTTTTCTACTTCTGTAGTCCTTAATGGTGAACTTTTAGTGGTCTGTTTATGTTCAGTGCTTCTTGTGACTCAGAGGACAAAGTAGTGTTAGAAATATTTTTAATTGGCTCTTATTCATTAAAGAGCCAGGCACATACAGTCTGTGATCATGGAAGAGAGAAGCTGCCTGGACCATCTGTGGGTCTGCTCTTCACACTGCCATGATGTTTTAACCAGATGGGCTGGTCTCTTGTTAAAAATGGTACCTGAAATCACATTGAGATGGCCTTTACAGTGATACAATAGTTTTGGCAATTGCTGTGCTTAATATAGAGATACCTTTAATGAGCTTTTTGTTTATAAATTGTGGCCTACTATGGGATAGCTGGTGTGTGAATATGGCCTTAATCTAAAATGTGAGTCACAAAATTTTTGCTGTTTCTCTCTGTATATGAATATTCCCTTTTCTTGCTGATTTCTACTATTGAACTGTCATCTTTGTATTATTCCTAGAATGGATCAGCATTTCGAAGTGAAATTAAAATATCAATCTGATAAAGAATGGTGTCACCCTAGCAGGAATTTTTATTATAATCAACTAGTCTGATCTATAGGAAATGTAAATACTGTTTTGTAGATCTCAGGTGGAGGTAAGTGAATTTTATTTAATTTTCCCTTAATGTATCTAACTCAGGAGAAAATTAGGAAATTAGGAATTTTAGTGTATAATTTATGCAATGGCATTCGTATGTAACATACACATAATGGATTCCTTGAACGTTTGCATAACAAAAGGAATATAAATGTTTCTGGATTGTCTAGGTGGAGTTATTTTTAATCCTTGCTTGGCACTAATGAACTATTTGAATTTGGTCAGAGTCCTTAATCTCTCTAGGTCTCAGTTTCCTCAATTGCAAAATTGGAAAGTCATAACAGACAATCTGGACAATTTATGCTCTCCTATTTCGCAGTGAGATATACAATTTAATGCTAAATACGTATTTCTACTGGTGTGAAACTGGACAGTATTGAGTTGAATGTTTTTGTCATTCAACTGAACATTACAAGGTGAAAGCATCTCTAAATATATTGGCATATACATTTCCAGAGAATTGTAATGCTTAATAAACATTTATACCTGAGAATCTCAAGTCACAAATTAATGTCTCTTTGAGTAAACATGAAGACCTTTACTAGTTTTAGATCCAGTACATTTATATGAAAGGAATTAAAGAAGGAAATCTCTTTGAAATCATATTTAGGTAATTTGTCTGGAAGCTGTGTTTATACAGAAAGCATACTGCTTTTACTTAGATGTTTTTGGTATAATTTTGGTGATTTAGAGGCAATAGGGATGATTGGTACCACCCTGGACCTGTCACAAATAACTCTTAATAAATAATGCTTATATAGCCCTTTTTAAGAAAAAACTAGTAGACCAGAAGACAAAAAGATGCTTATATATCCTTTGGCTATCCTTTTTTTCTTTCATTTGTCCTGCCTAGAATTGAGTTGTGTATAGGTGTCCTTAAGGTAAGACAGGGCTGTAAACCTCTGAAACTTTATAATAAGGAGGATATAACTTATGTGTATCAAACTTGTACATTATCATATATTTTATAGTTCTAGCCTTTCACATTTTGATTTTACTTATAATGAGGGATATTCAGAGAATATGAAAAAGAGAGTGAAAATGTTTTAATTGTATTTTCCTCTCTTTTATTCTGAAAAACAAGGACTAAAAGTAACTGAAATCTTTTTAATAGATCTTTTAATAGATTGCTCAAATTTAACTATACTCAGACCACTTTGTAGTTACATATTACTGGAGATTTCTTAGAAAATCACGATACTTGTGGACCCATCCTTAGATGAATTGTTTTATATCCAAAGATTCCTCCTTACCTAGAAAAGTACTTGTATCTTAACAAAACTTTGCCTGAAACTCCTATTAATGATGATATTTTGATTTCCTAGCATGAATCCTGAGTTTCATCAGTGGCATTTGGAATGGTGAATCCTTTCCAGAACGTTTTTAATTTATGTTGCCCAGATTTATCAGAGGAATCATCATCTATAACAGCTATAGCCATATAAAATGTATTCCTTAAATACTAAGACTTGAGAATCAAAATCACTCTTTGATCCCTGGGCTGCAGAATGGATGTTGTTTTAGCAGGAATGAAAACAACATTCATCTTCTTGTATATCTCCATCAGAGCTCTTGGGTGACTATGTGCCTTGTTAATGAGCAGTAGTATTTTGAAAGAAATCTTTTTTTCTGATTGGTAAGTCTTAACAGTGGGCTTAAAATATTTATTAAGCCATGCTATACACAGATGTGCTGTCATTTAGGCTTCATTATTACATTTATAGAACAGGCAGAGTCAATTCATTATAATTCTTAATGGCTGTAGGGTTTTCAGAATGGTAAATGAGCATTTACTTCAACTTAAAGTCACCAGCTGCATTAATTCCTAGCAAGAGACTGAGACTACCCTTGAAAGCTTTGAAGCCAGGCATTGACTTCTCCACTCTAGCTATGAAAGGCCTAGGTGATGTGTTGTGTTACTTCCGAGGACTCTCTTCTGTTCCATTGGTCTGTATCTCTGTTTGATACCAGTACCATGCTGTTTTGATTACTATAGCCTTGTAGTGTAGTCTGAAGTCAGGTAGCTTGATGCCTCCAGCTTTGTTTTTTTGTTTGCTTGTTTTTGCTTAGGATTATCTTGGCTATGAGGAATCTTTTGGTTCCATATGAAGTTTAAGGTGGTTTTTCCAGTTCTTTTAAAGTCAATGGTAGCTTGATGGAGATAGTGTTGAACTATAAATTACTTTGGGCAGTATGGCCATTTTCACGATACTGATTCTTCCTAACCAGGAGCATGGAATGTTTTCCCATCTGTTTGTGTCCTCTCTTATTTCCTTGAGAAGTGGTTTGTAGTTCTTCTTGAAGAGGTCCTTCACATCCCTTGTTAGTTGTATTCCTATTTTATTCTCTTTGCAGCAATTGTGAATGGGAGTTTGCTCATGATTTGGCTCTCTGTTATTAGTGTATAGGAATGCTTGTGATTTTTGCACATTGATTTTGTATCCTGAGACTTTGCTGAAGTTGCCTATCAGCTTAAGGAGATTTTGGGCTGAGACCATTGGTCTTCTAAATATACAATTATGTCATCTACAAATAGAGATAATTTGACTTCCTCTTTTCCTAACTGAATATCCTTTATTTCTTTTTCTTGCCTGATTGCTCTGGCCAGAACTTCCAATACTCTGTTAACAGGAGTGGTGAGAGAGTACACCCTGTCTTGTGCCAGTTTTAAAGAGAATGCTTCCAGTTTTATGCCCAGAGGATTATAAATCATTCTATTATAAAGACACATACACACGTATGTTTACTGTGGCACTGTTTACAATAACAAAGACCTGGAACCAACCCAAATGCCCATCAATGATAGACTGGATAAAGAAAATGTGACACATACTCACCATGGAATACTATGCAGCCATAAAAAGGATGACTTCATGTCCTTTGCAGGGACATGGATGAAGCTAGAAACCATCGTTCTCAGCAAACTGACACAAGAACAGAAAACCAAACCTCGCATGTTCTTACTTATAAGTGGATGTTGAACAATGAGAACACATGGACATAGAGAGGGGAACATCACACACTGGAGCCTGTCAGGGGGTGGGGGGTCTAGGGGAGGGATAGCAGGGGGCAGGGGGATTGGGGAGGGATAACATTAGGAGAAATAGCTAATGTAGATGACCAGGGGATGGATGCAGCAAACCACCATGGCATGTGCATACCTATATAACAATACTGCACAATCTGCACATGTACCCCAGAACTTAAAGTATAATAAAAAAAAAAGAAAGGCCTAGATGACATCTTCTTCCAAAGAAAGATTGTTTTGTTTTGTTTACATTGAAGATCTGATCTTTGTTTAGTGTAACTGTTTTCATCAATTTGGTCGATTTTCTTTTTCTTTTTTTTTTTTTTTTGAGATAAATGATCTTGCTCTGTTACCCAGGATGGAATAAAGTGCTACAATCATAAATCACTGCAACCTTGATCCACTGGGCTCAAGTGGTCCTCCTAAGTGTCTAGTACTTTAGGTGCACACCACCATGCCCAGTTACTAATTTTAATTTTAATTGTTTGTAGAGACAGGGTCTTTCCATCTTGCTCATACTTGTTTTGAACTCTTGGCCTCAAGTGATCCTCCTGACCAGCCTCCCGATGCGCTTGGATTGTAGGCTTGAGCCACTGTGCCTGTATTAGTTAGATGTATTCAATAACTTGCTACAGCTTCTACATCAGCAGTTGCTGCTTCACCTTGTGCTTTTAGGTTATGGATGTAGTTGCTTTCCTTAAACCTCACAGACCAACTTCTGCTATCCTCTAATTCTTCTGCAGTTCCCTCACTTCTCTCAGCCTTCATAGAACTGAAGAGAGTTAGGGCCTTGCTTTGGATTAGATTATATCTTAAGGGAATGTCGTGTCTGTTTGACTTTCTATTTAGACCCCGAAATCTTTCTCTGTGTCAGTGATAAGGTTGTTTTGCCTTCTTATCATTTGTGTGTTTACTGATGTAACACTTTTAATTTCTTTCAGTAACTTTTATTTTGCCTTTACAGCTTGGCTAAGTGTTTCACACAAGAGGCCTGGCTTTCAGCCTATCTCGGCTTTTGACCTGCTTTCCTCACTAAGCTTAATCATTTCTTGGTTTTGATTTAAAATGAGAGACATGCAACTCTTCCTTTCACTTGAACACTTAGAAGCCATTGTAAGCTAATTAATTGGCCTTTTTTCAATATTTTTGTGTCTCAGGGAATAGAGAGGCTCATGAACTGAGGAGTGGAAGAGAAATAGGAGGACAGCTGGTTTGTGCAGCAATCAGAACGTATACCATATTTATTAAGTTTGTTGTCTTATATGGGCACAGTTCATGGCACCCCAAACAATTATTGTAATAACTTCAAAGATTGCTGATCACAGGACACCATAACAGACATAATAATAATACAAGCATTTGAAATGTCTCAAGAATTATCAAAATGTGACACGGAGACACAAAGTAAGCACATGCTGTTGGAAAAATGGTGCCCATAGACGTGCTCAATGCATAGTTGCCAGAAACCTTCAAATTTGTACAACATGTAGTATCTGTGAAGCACAATAAAGCAAAGTGCAATAAAATGAGGTATGTGTGTGCCTCTGATAGAGGAAGATGGACAATCAACAATAAGTAAAATATATATCAGGTGATTGTATACGTTTCCTCTCCATAATTTTCTTTTTTCCTTTTTGAGACAAGGTGGTGTTCTGTCACCCAGGCTGGAGTCAGTGGCATAATCATAGCTCACTCCAGTCTTAAACTCCTGCACTCAATTGATCCTCCTTCCTCAACTTCCTGAGGGGCTGAGACTAAAGGTGGACATCACAGTATCCGACTACTTTTTAAATTTTTATTATTGTGGAGATGGGGTCTCTCTATGTTACGCAGACTAGTCTCAAACTCCCGGGCTCAAGTGTTTCTCCTATGTTGGTCTCCCAAAGTGTTAGGATTAAAGGCATGAGCCACTGCAGCTGGCCCATTCTTCCCTATAATTTTCACAGATTAAATGTCTACCTCAGAGGAAAAGGTGAATATGGAAGAGATGGGGAGAAAGGGGAAGAACTAGAGTGTAAAAACTGTGATTGACTTTTAGTATTTGTTTTATTCATTCAGAAAGCATGGAATACAGTGTTCATCTTTCTCGGCCTGGCTTATTTCACTTAGCATAATGTCCTCCAGGTTCATTCATATTATTGTAAATGACACGGTTTCCTTCTTTTTTGAGACTGAACTGAATAGTATTCATATATATGTGTGTGTGTGTGTGTTTGTCTAAATATGTATATGTATGTCTAAGTATATACATATTTAATTACACATGTGCACACACCCACCCCTACATTCTCTTTATCCATTCATCTATCTGTGGACACTTTGGTTGATTCCATTTCTTGGCTACTGTGAATAATACTGAACGTGGAAGTGCAAATATCTCTTTGACATACTGATTTAATTTTCTTTGGCTATATCCCAGAAGTGATATTGCTGGATCATATGGTAGTTATATTTTTAATTTTTGGAGGCATTTTCATCCTACATTTATAATGGCTATACTAATTTACATTCTAACCGACAATGTATAAGGGTTCCCTTTCTCCACATCCTTCCCAGCCCTTGTTTTCTTTTGTCTTTTTGATAACGGCCATTCTGACAAGTGACGTGATACCTCGTGTTTTGATTTGCATTTTCCTGATGGTTAGTGATGTTGAACATTTTTTAATACACCTATTGGTCATTTGTCTGTTTTCTTTTGAGAAATGTCTATTCAGGTTCTTTGCTTATTTCCTTTTCTTCATCTTTTAAGGTTAGGGATACATGTGCAGAATGTACATGTTTGTTACATAGGTAATTGTGTGTTTGTTGGTTTGTTGGATGATGGTTTGTTGCACAGATCATCCCATGATCTAGATATTAAGGTGCTTTCATTAGCTATTTTTCCTGATGTTCTCCCTCCCTGCCAGCAGGCCTCAGTGTGAGTTGTTCTTGCCCACATGTCCATGTGTTCTCATTGTTCAGCTACAATTTATAAGTGAGTAAGTGAGAACACGTGGTGTGTGGTTTTGTGTTTCTGCATTAGTTTGCAGAGGATAATGGCTTCCATCTCTATCCATGTCCCTGCAAAGGACATCATATGACTCCTTTTTATGGCTGCATAGTATTCTATGGTGTATATATACCACATTTTCTTTAGTCTGTCACTGTTGCTTTACCCATTTTTAATTATTTGTTTTCTTGATAATGAGTTTTTGTTTTTAAATATATTTTGGATATTCCTTTTCAGATGTAAGGTTTGCAAATGTTTTCTCCCATTCTATAGATTTTCTCTTTACTCTGTTGGTAGTTTCCTTTGCCAACAGATCTCATTTCCATGATCTCATTTATATGTTGAATCTTTAAATATTTGAACTTATAGAAGGAGAGAATAGAATAGAAGTTGCCAGGAGATAGGAGTTGGGGAGAAATGTTGGCCAAAGAGTAAAAAGTTTCAGTTAGACAGGATAAATAAATTCTGGAGATCTATCATATTGCATGGTGACTGTAGTTAATAATAACATATTGTATACTTGAATATTGTTAAGAGAGTAGATCTTCAGAGTTTTTACTATAAAAAAAAAATCAGTATATAAGGTGATGCATATGTTAATTAGCTTGACTAATTTCACAGTGTATACAAGTATCAGAACATCACATTGTATACTTTAAATACAGATGGTCACTGCTGATGATTTGACGTACAACTTTTTTACTTTATGATGATGCAAAAGTGATTCACATTCAGTATATTCTACATCTTATGATTGTACTATGTCTAGATAGTCATTTTAAGTTAAAAATACTGTGTAAGCAAAAAATGCACTTTTGAGTTACCGTATTTCTAATTTACAGTGGGTTTATCAGAATTTAAACCTCGTAAGCCAAGGAATATCTGTATCTACAATTCTTAATTGGTAATTGCACCTTAAGAAAGTTGGAGGAACTTTCTACTAAGAAAAATAAACAAAAGAAAGTACATACACACAGACAAATGCACACACACAAATTTGCACACACATTCTCTCCTTCTATAAGTTCAAGTATTTAAAGATTCAACATATAAATGAGATCATGCACAGCAAAGGAAACTACCAACAGAGTAAATAGAAAAGCTACAGAATGGGAGAAAACATTTGCAAACCTTATATCTGACAAGGAAATAATATCCAAAATGTATATAAAAACTCAAAAATCTCAGTAGCATATGCACAAGAAATGTGAAATGAAGAAAAACCTCCCTAAATACCTGCAATATCTTGCTGCCGTATGCACAGGACACTTAAAAAAAAATTGCCTGAAGCCTTAATTCAGTCAGCTGGACAACCTAATTCCATGGACTCTTTGAGATTTTCTGTGGCCTTAACAATTTGCTAGCGTAATACCTCACAAATGGCTAATCTGTTGCTGTGCTAAGCGACATTTCTGCTGTCAGCAGTACAGCAGCAACTGAAGTACCTCACAAGGGAACCATTGAATTAAATGGTACACATTGGGCTGGCTGTATTCTCTCCCGTTTTGGAATAACTGCACCTTCTTAGTTCCCAAGTGAAATAAAATCTCCCTTCATCTGTGGCTAGACTTCTGAGGAGGTTTTTGGGATTTATGATTCTTAAAGAGGGAAGACAGAAGCAATGAGGCACTACCAAATTTAAATTGCCACACTAGCTTTTATAACTGCTACTATTGATAGGACAGCCAGTTGCCTGTGTGTTTCATTTTTCACTATTGGGCATAAGTGGAAATCATAAAAAGGTTAAAAGAGAACAAAAGGAAAGAATTAAGAGATTGAAATTCAGAATGATTTGGTTTGAAATACTAAACTTCTTTGGTAAAATGATTGGAATATTTTTAGAATTTGTATTTTTTTGAAAGTTTGTATACCTTAAGTTATTATAGAAAATCTGTTTGTAGACATTTGTTGTTGACTCGATTCCTCTAGCTTAATGTAATAGTTTGGTAGCTACGGAAGCAATTTGCCAAAACTGAAGAAAAAGATTTAGAGAATGACAGTGTTAACAGTTTATCTGTAGATAAGGCTAAAACATATACGGTTCGTCTGTATAATTTAGTGCCTTGGGTTTGTGAGTTTATTGACTTGAGATATACCTGAATAAGAAAGCACTAATTCCTGTCTTGCTAAGGGAGAAAGAAAATTACATAGAGACAGGGTTTGGTGTTAGATGCCAAGGAATCCTCACAATTTTCTATCCTAGAACCCATCTGTGGGAACAGAACTGTGGTTGAAATGAAGGTCTCAGATAGGTCAGAAAGACTGAGACCTATTGATAAACTTTAGTATCTAAAAACACATTTCATATTTGTAGGAAATTGTTGTCAGTAATAATAGTATATAAATATATGTACTAATATTTATTTTTGTTCTAATACAGTATATATGTACTAGCATAAATATGAACTGAATTATGTAAATATTTCGTACCTAATGTTTGTTTTGTTGGAATATTTCCTTAGTCACTAGAAATCCAAATAACATATTCATAGCATATTTTAATCTTTAATGACTTAAAAGTCAATGTGTCCAGTAAACAAATGAACGCTATTATAAGTATTTTTATCTACAGACATGAAACAGTGAAGGTAGCATACTAAAAAAAACTAACATGATATTTTATACATCTCAGTTTTGTAATATTTTTGTATATGATTACTTTTCATTCACTATTCCTAGCTAACTGGAAATGTGCTAGGATCATTCTTCCTGGTAGTTTGATTGAAATGCTTGTACATTTGTTTGGCTGTGTTGTAGATAATATGTATACTAAAATGCATTTTATTTTCATTGCTTGGCCTGCCACACAAATGTTCAATAGTTTTAAGATTTTATGATTTAGATTTGTTAAGCCTGCCCTTGAATCTCACTGTATCTTTCCTGAGACAATCCCAAAGGACAAACTCTTACCTGTTACATGTTATCTCACTCTTTCCTAACAGGTGTAGGATTGTGTAACATCTGTGTTTATTTCCTTTAACTTTTTAAAACCTTCTTCTTCTAGCTAAGATAGCCTTTTACTTCTCTTTTCTATTCCTACCACAGCCCCTCTTTTTATAATTGTCCCCAGTGGTAATGACTCAAATTTATTGAAGCTAAAACTTTTTATGGTTGCTGAAAGAGCACAGAAGCAAAGTCACATATACTAAATTTTAGCATAAGGGAACTCAAGTTTGGGGAGGCATTTGAGTGCCTCCAAGGAGCATTTCTGCTCTTTGGACAGTTTATTACATAGTGTTATAATAAAGAGAGACCAAAATCAAAGAAAACCAGGCTTCCCTAGGGATACCATATAGGATCTGCAGCTTTGTGAGATTGATCCTGTTACCACTCTGATTTGATTATGTTTAGAAGTTTTAACTTGGGAATATGTTCAGGAAACAGTTTATGGTCTGTAATTTGGGGGCTGAATTATACCCCCCTCCACCCTTCATTAAGAAAACCTTTTTTTCCTTCACGGATGAAAACAAGTTAAAGCAGTGTTAAGTTGTTGAAATTTGACTCATTGACATTTGAATGGTTAAGGCCTTGAGGATTTTAGAAAAAACCCATTATTCTTTTAACTTAGAGAATCCAGTAGAGAAGAATGGAATGTCTTTTCATACTAGAATGACTTTACAACTGCAGAAGTACAATGTTTTTTCCCATATATTGAATGCTCAAATTACAATACATAGTAATAGAATAGTAAACATCCATTTTTATTTTTTAAAATATTTTGTTTATTTATTTTGGAGAAAGGATGTTGCTCTCTCCCAGGCTGGAGTGCAAGCAGTGCCACAGACCTTATAGCAGCCTACTTCTTGGCTCAAGGAATGCTCATTCCTCAGCCTCTCAAGTAGCTGGGATTACAGGTGCATGCCACTGTGCCTAGCTAATTTTTTATTTTTATTTTTTGGTAGAGACAGAGTCTCACTATGTTGCCCAGGCAGGTCTCAAACTTCTGGCCTCAACTGATCCTCCAGCCTCAGCCTCCCAAAGTGTTGGGATTACAGGTATGAACCACTGTGCTCAGTCTAATAAATGCCTATTTTTATTTTTAAGACAATACCTTCTATCTACTGAGTAGAGTACTGCTTTCATATCTGCCACTGGAAAGAGAAAGGGAGGACCATTCTTCCTTAGGGGATAGTTTACCACATTTAGCAGTATTTCCAGCATTTTTTTTTTCTTTGCTGACATAATTTTAGAACTTGAATTAGATGAATATCACTCTTTTCTATAATTTAATGTTGTTTTGGTGTGATCAGCTGGTTTTGACATATTAGCATTTATTATGATTAGAGGTGAAGGTGAACAAGGGAATTCTATGAACCCATAGCAGAAAAAGAGACTGACTTAAACATTCTTCCAGGAGGTGCGATGGCACATTACAGTGTGTAGGGAATAACTTAATCTTAAGGAAGGCTAACATCGATGGCTCTGTAAAGATGTGATCACCACTGCCTATGGCTTTCATCAGTCTATCTGGCCTCTCTCACACCAGTCTCTCTACTCCAAGGTTAGGGGCTTGGGTCTTGTAGGCCTTGTTCTCTACATCAGGGCATGGCAATATTTGGGAAGAACCCAGTTTATAATGGTTCAAAAAGATGATTTGCTCTCTCTGGGATTTGATTCAAAATAATATATGAGAGTAACAACAGCAGTATAGATAAAGTAAGACTGGTAATGAATTGATCATTATAAATGGGGAGTTCCTGTTTGCTCTATTGGTGTATGCTTGAAACATTCCCAAATCCAAAGTTAAAAGAATATATAAACAAATTGAGTCCATAAAGGTATAAAAAAGATAAAGGTCCTTTGTTTATATATGGCATCCATTAAAGTAGATGCCATATGGCTCTGTGATGTTAAACTTAGAGATTTTTAGAATGCGTTGATCAGAATCGCCTGGGGGGGAGGAAACACATTTCTGGTTTCCCATACCTAGAGATTCTGATTCAGTAGATGGGAAGAAGGCAGCAGTTTACCAGTGATTCTGATGTGCTGACAAGTTTTGGGGCCTCTGCCATCATTAGTCGACTGAATAATGTTACAAAACTAATTTTGACAAAAGATTTTGATGAAGATAGAAAATAGTAAAGTTGATGGAATTCACCAATTTGGTCACATTGACAATGTTTCTTAAGTTAGGACTATAACCTTTTTTTTTTTTTTTTTTTTTTGGCTTTGTTTTGTAGCCTGTGATGTTGGTTTACTTGGAATGAGATCTAGTAAGAATTCATAGAATATTGAAGCTAAAATTTAACTTAGACATCCCTATCTTAGCTCTTTATTATAAAGAAATTGAGGCATAGAGAGAACATGGCACACAATGCAACATTTACGTTTAGCAAATGTTGATGAGACACCTGTAAGGAGCCAGGCACTGTATTTGGAGAGGCGCTTGAGACACAGACAAAGCTATAGTTCCTGACCTGGAGAAACTTGGCCATACTTTCTGACTTCCATTTCTTCGTTCTTTCCATCATACCATGCTGCCTCCTTTCTCCTCTTCCCTCTAACTTTAAATAATAAGGTGATTTAACTTCAAAGAGAACATTTCAATTTTAAGTTAACTCCTAGTATTTAGGATCTCTCTTTATAACTTAAAAAAATCAACACTAATCCTAGAAATAACTTTTGTTTACAACTAAGGAAAGATAGTTATTCTCCATGTTATGAATGGCTTCAACACACTTTAGGGTTCCAGGGTTCCCCCAGCGTCAGCCTCTGAAGAAGAAAGATGTCTCAGAGCACCAGGAGAAATATGGGATACATGAGCTGTTCATTCTTGCCTGACACGAACTGGCCTCTAGAGGATGAGCTGAGCATTTGGGATCGAGTTTAGAGAAATCTGAAAGAAAGAAATTTCACTTTCTTGGGATTCATAGGATCATAGAGTCTTACTAACGAGAGAGGCACTCAAAGAATATTAATGTTCAGTTGCTTATTTTTTAACTTAAGCTTGGCTATAGAACATAACTTCTTCATATGACTTTTCCATTTCCTAGAATTCTCCTAGCAACAAAACCAGAGGCTTAGTATCCAAAGGGAATGGAGTGAACACTGCAGACAAGCAGGAGCATATTAGAAATTTCTACCTATTCAGCTGGGGATATAGTGTTCATCTTAAATGGCATAATGGTTTGAATGTCCATACTTCTGCATATGGTTTTTCTCTTGGTACATATTCTAGGTATCCCAGTTGTTCTTAAATTTTAATATGTAAAGGAATTACTGTAATGCAAGATTGTATACACATATCTGTATGTGAACTTCAGAAGCGTTTAAAAGGATTTTCTTAATTCTGTAGCATTTGGCTACAGGTGATCTAAAATGTCAGTACTGTAATGACGCGCTTGTCCTGCTGTAACTAAGTAGCTGGATATGTTACAATGGAAAAGGGAGAATGAATGACTGAAAATAGATTTTTATTCAAGGGGAAATGAATTATTACTTGCTAGTTTCTAAATATCCTTCAAAATGAGAAGAGGCTAAAGACATATTAACTAAATATATAAACAGAAGTTATATACCAAAATTCCTCATTTTGAAAGGACATGGTGGTGGTTCTTTTTCCTAAGAGAAGATACTACAACTATCTAAATGTAGGCAATTTCCTGGAGCATTGAGAAAAAGAAAATGACTGGGCAAAGCTTCTTGTTTGACATCATTTGGGTTTAATTTCAAGTGTCCTGGCCCAAGTATAGATAACCCACAGGCAGACTCCTCTGTATACTCTTGACAGAGTTCCTCAGATATTGCTTTATTTTTTAAACCTGTACATTACAGTTCAAATATGTTGTAGTTTCTTTAAAGAAAATGCATTAGTACTACTTATGAAAACACTAAAAGGAGAGTGATTTCCTACTAGAAATCAAAGAGAATATTTATAAAAAGTTAAAATGGAATTCTTAAAAAGCCAACAGGTAACTTTTATAAAATGACAATTAGAAGTTAAAGTAGTTGTATTTTAAGTTTTGACAAAAGTAGTAACAATAAAACCCCAGAAAGTTAGGCATTAAACTATTCACTTAGTGACTAACAAAACATTTTTATGAATTTAAATGGAGAGTAAATTTTGGAACAATTATTAAAATAACTCTAAATAGAATGCATTGTTAGCTTATTCTGTTATCACTGTTTCCTCAAAATCTATAATTACCAATTTTATCCTACTGGAAACATAACCTACCCCACTTTGCTTAATCTCTGTCATTGTGAAGCTTCAATACATATGACAACAGAATTGACATCAGGAGTCCCAAGAAGTCCAGAACTGCTGTGACAGGTCAGTATTAGTTTTCGAGAAGCAATCCAATTTCTTTCACACTATGCAAGCAGAGCTAGAATGTATGGTGTCTGAAGGAACCACGGTCTGAGTGAGTAAAACTTGAGAACTGCGTTCTAGTTATGGTTGTTACAGAATAACTGCATCACTTCAAGCATTTAATGTCTATGCCACCCAGTTCTCCTTGTAAGATGGTATAAATATTTCCTCTTTGACTACCTCATGAAGTTCTTGTGAGAATAAAATGTGAACTAGATGTGAAAAGTACAAGACAAATACAAAATGAGATTTTTTTGTTCAACTCACTGCTATATAATCGGTTTGATATTTCCATCCTACTTGTTTCAATTTTTTTTAAGTCAAAGTCCTTTCAAATGTATCTTTACTAATATGCAGGTCAGGGAATAGATGGGAATCAATGTGATGCCAAAGAAAGGTCAGAACAAAAGGATCTCATAGTGAACAGCTGGCTTGATAGAAGAGGTCAGTACAAATCTTTCACTTTTTAAAAAAATATTTTTCCTTTGCATTTATTTTTAGAGAGAATATTGTACAAATCTC
This sequence comes from Cheracebus regulus, assembly GCA_963574635.1. Classification (NCBI taxonomy): domain Eukaryota; kingdom Metazoa; phylum Chordata; class Mammalia; order Primates; family Pitheciidae; genus Cheracebus; species Cheracebus regulus. Next base: position 22,437 of record CAUYQU010070748.1, on the reverse strand, counting down.
TAGGCTACTGGGAGAGCCCCAAGTGTTACAGATACTTTATTTATTCAGAATATGAGTACAGCCTGTAGATTCTTGTGATGCTATGTTTCTAGAATAATCCAACAAACTTTTCAGTTAGTACATAACAGAGAGAGCAAATGAGTGCTATCCTTGGATTTTTTTTTGGCATAAATACAAATGGATTTACTAATGACTTAAACTTGTTCAGATGCCAAAGATGCAACTACATTCTTGCTATTAATATTTCATTACCCACTAATAGCTTTTTGCATAAGAATAGAGATATCTAGGGTTATAAAGTAGTGCGAGATCAGTTCCTTTTGTTGATGTTATAAAGGTGGAATATTATTTTTATTAATAACTTGTTGATTTTTGTATGTTGAATCTTCGCTAAAATATTTCAACATGCTAATTCCAATAGTCCATGACTATATGGTATGAAAAATGTCCTTCTGCTATTGCTTTATGGTTTCATGTAATTTTCCTAAATGAAAAAGTTTATTTTCGTATTTATCCAGTAACTAAGACCTTCTCTCTAGATAATTCCTTCCTTTCCCTACCCAGAGATATGCATAGTCTGAAGGAATGGCTATTCCAATAAACTCTTCTTTTCTTGAAGTTTGTAAAACAATTTTAGCATTTTGTTTATAGTTTATGGTAAATCAGTATCTTCGTTGTATCATATTTGCTTCTCTGAGACTACTCCATTGTATAGTCAAAAAAAAAACACCAAAAACTAAATCCTTGATATGTACCATATTATATTGAGTGTGCTCTTAATAATCTTTCAAAATTGCCCATCATAAATATGACTAAATGACTCCATGACATACTAGTTGTGTGTCCTTGGGAAATAAAATATACCTTTATGTGATTGTGTTTCATTATTGGTAAAAGGGAGATAACAGTAGTACTTCAAAGATTTGCTATGAAGATTCAAGAAGTTCTTTATTTTGTATATGCTGAAAATAGTGCCTGTGTGTGTAAGGCACCCGGTAAAAATTAGCTGTCATTGTTATCATTATTATAAAAGATGAAGGTAGATAATTGTCATACTATTACTGTAAAACATATGAATGATGGAGCTGTGTGTGTATTTACTTAAATATTTAAACGGTAAGTATTTTATAAAGTAAATCCTTGTTTTTAACCTGTCTACCTATAATAAAAAAGACACAAAATATGGATAAATAAATTCTTTACTTGAATGCTTACATTATTTGAAGTCTGTATAATTCTTGCAATATATGTACATAATAGAAACAGAAAGACTTTAAAAATTAATAACATGACAAATACTATGAATAATACAAAGAATCATCTACATTGTGCTTTGTTACTTATGATTCACTTGGCTGTTACAGCAGATGTTTTTGGTTGCCTCTGTGGCAAGCATTTTCTCCTGCTGTTACTTGTTAACAGAATTCTAATTCTATTCAGGTATCTACTTTCTCCCCAGTGCCTCAGGGTTAGATTCTGATAGATCTTATCCTGTTTGGTGCAATCTCCTATTCCCTGGGTCCATAATTGGTTTAACCAAGGGCATGTTATACAGCTCTAACTAATGAGACCTGAGGGAAAGTCTGCCCGAGGGATTCAGAGAAATATTTGATTGGTTCTACAGTAGAAAAGTCCTCTTTATTTTTGATTCTGGACACTTGCAAGGATACAATGCTGGGAACTGTTGCAGACGTCTTGTGATCACTACGTTGCAAGCTTCAAGACAAAATTGACACATAAAAATGGTAAAACAGTGAGATGAAGGAAAGTTGCATCCTGGAAGATGGTGCATAGGCAATGAATTAACCAGCCTTGGAACTGGCAACCTCTTGGATTCTTTTATAAGATAACTCCTTATTGGTGTAATTCATTTGTGTCAGGGTTTTCTGATACAGCTAAAATAGACACCTTAAATGGTATTACTCATATGTTTTTTTTTTTTACAACATTCTTCAGAGAATTACACAAATGAAAAGCAAGTTATAACTGCAGGATTCTGTAGTTACTTAAAATTTTATACAGAATATTTTTCAAAATATAACAGCATTTGACGTCTCTTAGAGAAATAGTCACTTCCTGCAATGTTAGCAATATTTTGAAAATATTTTTTAACTTTCAAAATTTAAAAAAGACATACATATAGTAAACTACATCAATCTTAGTTGACAATTAGTTTTTATAAAGAGAACACACCCACAGAAATTGTTTTTATTGATAAATTATTGACTTTGGTATGTTGAATCTGCACTAAAATATCTCACCATCCAGATCAACACAGAACATTGCTAGCTTTCCAGATATCTTCCTTGTGCTTCATGCAGTCAACACTATTCCTTCAAGGGTAACCACATTTCTAACACCATACATAAATATTTGTTTTTGAATATTACATTTAAATCATGTAACATGCACTCTTTTGTGTCTGGCTTCTTTTGCTTAACAATTTGAAATATGAGATTCATGTATATCTTGCATAGCAATAGTAGTTTATTTCATTTCTATATAGTATTGTTTTGTATGTGTATTCCAGTTTATTTTTCTGTGATGGATATTTAGATTTTTGGCTACTATGATGTAGGCATGAACATTTTTATACATGTCTTTGAGTATATACATATTTATACATCTGTTGAGTAAATGCTTAGGTATGGGATTGATGACTCATAGGGTGAGCAAATACTACTTTTTAGTAGATATTGTCAGAGTTTTCTAAAGTGATGGCATTGATATAAACTTCTACCCGCCATAGATGAATGCAAAATTTGCTCCACATGCTTGCCAACTGTGATATTGCCAATTTTAATTTTAGCCTATCTGATGTGCAGTGCTATCTCATTTTAGTTTCTGTTTTCATTTCTCTGGTAACAAATGAGGGTGAAAACCATTTTATATGTTTACTGGTCATGTGGGCATCCTTTTCTTGAAATTCATATTTAAGTCTTTTGACTGTTTTTCTAAATGCTTTTTTTTTCTTATTGACTTAAAAGAATTTATTATATATTTTGAATGTAAGTTCTTTATCAAACATAGGTATCGAAATATCTTTTCCTCTATGAAGCCTGCCTTTTCACTCTGTTAATGATATCTTTATGGAAAAACAGGTTTTGATTTAATGAAGTCCAATTTATTGGCCTTTTACTTTATAATTGTAGTTTTGTGTTGTGACTGCAAAATCTTTGCCTACTCTAAGATTATAAATATATTATTTCCTATTATCTTTAGAAAATTTATTTTTCTTTCATTCATTTGGAATTGATTTTTATTTAGTAATGAGGTAGCGGTAAATGCACATTTCTGTATAAATTCTGTTGATCCTACTGTTTTGCCAAGCAGCTTTCCCATAAATCTGATGACTGTATACATCTCTCTCTCTCTCTCTCTCTCTCTATATATATATATATATATATGTATTAAAAAGCTTATATGAGCTCTGCTGTTTATTTTTCATCCTTAAACCAATACATCACAGTAGCAGTCATATGTTCTGTAAATTCTGCAACTTTGTTCTTTCTTTAAAATTGTTTTTATTCTTTGAATTTCGCATTTCTGTATACACTTTTAGATGAGTTTGTTAATTTATGCCAGAAATAAGCCTGCTGGAATTTTGATTGGATTGCATATAATCTATAGAATAATGTGAAGAGAATTGACGTCTTTACAATATAAATTCTCCTAAGCCATCAACATTTATTTTGGTTTTCTTTATTTGCTCTCAGTGATGTCCTAAGATTTTCTGTTAAAGGTCCTACACACATTTGATCTTGTTAGATTTATGTCTAAGTTAGGTTTTTTTCTCTTGTTGTTGTTTTGGTTTGTTTACTCTTTTTTTCTTTTCTTTTCTTTTTTTTTTTTTTGAGACGGGGTCTGGCTCTGTTGCCAAGCTTAGAGTGCAGTGATGCAATTGTAGCTTACTGTAAACTCAAAATCCTGGGCTCAAGTGATTCTCCTGCATCCGCCTTCCAAGTATCTGGGACTACAGGCTTGCACCACTATGCCTAGCCAGTTTTACAAATTATTTTTTACAGACGAGGTCTTGATTTGTCGCCTAGGCTGGTCTCAAACTTCTAGCCTCCAGCAATCCTCCTACCCTCAAGAAATCCTCCCATCTTGGCCTCCCAAAGTGTTAGAATTCCAGGTATCAGCCACCATGCCTAGCTATTTCTAAATTTTTAATGTTTTAAAGCTATTTTAATAGCTTTAAAATTTTAATTTTCTACCTGCTTGTTAATATACAAAAATGAAATTGATTAGTAGTTCTAATAGTTTCTTTGCAATTCTCTTAGGGTTTCTATTTGCACATGTTTGTAATCTCTGAATAATACGTTTATTTCTTCCTTTTCAATTCTCACATCTTCAGTTTGTTTTTGTTTCTGATTGCATTGGTTAGGAATTTCAGTACAACATCAATAGAAGTGTTGATACAGAGATAACATACATTTTCGTTCCTATTTAAATGGGAAAGCTTTAAATATTTTGACATTAATTATGATGCTTGCTGAAGGTTTTTGTAGATAATCCTTATTATATTAAGGAAGGTCTCGTCTCTTCCTCATTTGTTAAGCTTTTGTGATGAAGCAGTTGAATTGTATTAAATGCATTTTCTATATTTGGTGCACTGCTAGGATGATCATATACTTTTTATAGTATATTCTGTTAACATGCTGAACTATATTGAATGGTTTCTTAATGTTAAACTGACCTTGTATTTCTGGAATGAACCCAAGTTTATTATAATAGATTATCATTTTATGTACAGCTGGATTCATTTTGCTTCACACATGTGCACTTAGGAATCAGAAATGCCATTGGGAAAAGTTCCTGCATGTTAGCTTACTTCTTTTTAGTTTTTGTGCTTTTAGATATTAGTCTCTCAAGTTTTGCCTTCCTTAGTGTCACTGAACTTCAGATTTTGTCTCCCCAGGTCAGTCATACTGATGTAAGCTCTAGGCCAGCCCTATGTCTTCAAGTAGAAAAAAAAATCCATGGTGAATAGAGTGCTCACCTCAGTGAGATTTTCTTCTCTCGGGATCTTGGATCCTTAACTCCTGATTGCTTTGGTTGCTCTCCAAAGTTTTCAAATAATTAGAAGTTTTGTTTCTTTGTTTTTATTTTATACAGACCTTTGCATTAGTCTCAGCAAGAGGGTTGATTGAAACAAGTTATACCCATTAATGGCCATTAATGACCAGAAGTGGGGTTCTACAATATGTGAAAAGGCTCTTAAGCAGGTGCATATATTTTGGGGGGACACTCAGGAAATAAATATTTCTGTACTCTATCAAATGTATATGTTAAACAGAAACACTTCAGTCAGAGGAAGACTTTAAATAACTGTGTCTAGTATGTTTATGAAATTAAATGCAGTTTAAAATTTCAACAGAGAACAAGAAACTAGTAAAAGAATCAAATGGATAGTCTAGAAGAGAAAAACACAATAGCTCATCTATCGAGTACCCCATGTTTAGATGTAAGAGCAGATGAAATAGCTGGAGGAAGAAAGTTAGTGAATTGGAAGTTAGATCAGAAGAAACTATTTACTAGGAAGTATAGAGAAACAAAAAGATAGACTATGTAGAAAAGAGCTGAAGAAACAGAATAGAGTGAGAAATTACAACCTATGTGTTAACAAGATCCTAGAGGACAAGCAGAGAATGGAACAAAAACAGTATTTGAAGAAATGATGGCTGAGAATACCGGTGAGAGAAATCAAGCCACAGATTTAGGAAGTACTATCAACTTCAAGGAGGATAAAAATGAAAACCAAACTATACATATCATAGTGTAATGGGTGAAAACCAAATATAAAGACAAAAATCTTTACAATAGTCCAAGAAATGTTATAGGACTTACAGCAAGACTGAAAGTTGACTTTCTATGAGATGGGATGGAAGCCAGAAGACAGTGTAATGACATCTTCAAAATGTCAAAAGAAAATAAGTGCCAGCTTCAAATGTTTTATCTTTCATAAATGAATTTGGAATAAACTCATTTTCGGACAAGTAGAGACAAAAAACTTATGAGCGTCAGAGCAGCACTAAAGAAAATATTAGTGGATATTCTTCAGGCAGAGGAAAATGTTTCTAAATGACAGTCTGGAGATATAGGGAAGAATGACAGGGAATACAAACATTAAATGTGAGTAAATGTAAATGAACATTGACTGTACAAATCAATAATATGTTAAAATACGCTAGAACACAAATTGGAAGGGAAGTTAATTGTGCATTTTAATGTCTATGCATTGTCTGGGAAGATAATAGATTTTGATAAGCCAAGGATGTATACTGTACTCTCTTGGCGCACATCTAAAGTAACAGTAAAAGGATAAATAACTATGAATCTAATAGATAAGAAAAATAAAATAATAAATAATGGATTCAAAAAAGGGAATTCAGGAGAGAAAAAGAACATATATATATGTTTTAAGATCTACTTGTATTGCAGTGGGATTGCCTGTCACAGTATCTGGGCCACCCTATTGCCAGCAGTGGAAAATCCTTTATTATCTTTTTAGTATAAACAAATCATTCCTTTATCCTTCCCCTTTATAAACTATTATTTTTAGGAGCTTTTAGAAAGTCTTATTTATTCTGAATTTTAGCCTGATGTCACTCTTAAAGATCACGGCCAGTCTTTTGCAGCATTTATTTAAGGTTCAGTCCTTAATATGTATTCTGAAAAAAAAAAAAAAAGAGCAAATGAAAATCTAAGACTATGAAGAATTCAGTTTCTGATTCCAACTCATCCCCCACCCGCCACCCCAGCAAATGCCTCCATTTTTCTCTCTCTTTGTAATTGGCTGGGATTAATTGACAGAGTTCCTGCTACTTATTGCTCTTATTTTCTGTTCTAGCATCTCTGGTGGTACAAATATAGTATACCTTCCTATCTTCTTAAAATCTAACATACACACTTGCCTGATAATTATTTATGTTGTTTCTTGGGTAGTAACCCTCTGAAAGAGCGTGCTGAATTAGTCACCAAGTTCTTACTTCTTCGACTTCACTTTAATCATTAAACCCTGAAATATGTGTGCTGTTTCTGGCTCTTTAAATACTGAAAGGAATTCTATTTCTTTTAAGCCTAGATGCTAGCACTGACTCTCCATGTCTGCTGATAATCCCTGCTGCCTTAAATCATTCCCTCTCCAAGCCTTGTTCCGCCTTACTGTTTCTGCAGCTCTGTAGGCTCTTTCCTTCTTACCTTGGATCCTAATACCTGTTATTCTTGTTCTTTAATAACCCACAGAGATGTGCTTTTCTGACAGAGCATCTTGTCAACTCTTATTTTTAACAACTCTATTATTGTTTTTATAAGAAAAGCAATTTAGCGTTATTGTGCAATTTTTGGAAGGCACAGAAAATAACAACAAAGAAAGTAGAAAGCACATGAAGCTTATCATCCTGAGAGAGTCACTTAAAATATTGGTGTATATGCTTGGGGAAAAAATGTAATCCTTTCTGTTGTTTCAGACGTTTATTTTCATTGTCTCTGGAATCTGTCCTTTTTTACTGATGGTATAGAGGAACAGAGATTAATACCTTTTTTCCTCAGGCTTTGATACATATAAATTATAATGCAAGAGTGAGGACTAAGGTTTTTTTTCCCCCAAAATAACTCATATTCTCTGTCACATGCTCATGATTTTGCATACTTCTTGGTTTTAATCCTCTCACAGAAGCTTAACATTTCTGGTTAGGAGATGTTCCTGTTGCCATTGTCAGCAGATGGGGAGTATGCTTTGGATAAGTGGGTCTCCAGCTTTTTTCACATAAGGATAGAGTTGCATCTTCTTAGGTTTTTTGGAAGATAAGCCACTCTCCAAGTAAAATATCAATGAAAGTCTCTGATTTGAGTAAAATGAGACTGATTAGATTACTACCAAACTTCCTAGTGAGATTTAGATCTTGTTCATATGACGATGAGCTTAAGATGTCTTTGTAGCCCATTTTAATCTGCTCAAGTATTAGAAATGAATGTTGTTTGCCACTTTACACAATTGCCAAATATCCAGAATTTCCCAAATTTAATGTTCTGGGATTTTCAAAGGTAAAGGAAACTAGGACTGTCTTGCTTCTAAGTTTTAACTTAATAGGGGGTGGAAGAAAGTAAACAGATGAGTAAAATCTGATGAGTTTCCTAATCCATTTAACTTTTTTCAACCAAATTAAAATTGAATATAAAAGATAAGTGTCACTATATCTCTTGTATATCCTTAGGAAGATATGAAATTACATAAATCTGCTAGCATAATCCAATTATGTTTACAGAGATAATAAGTTACTGATTTTACACCAGATGACTTATTTGCTGTATTGTTCTTTCCAGTTTGTTCATAGCATTCTAGGGTTAGTGGTCTCATAGTTTATCCCTGATTTATCAAAATTTTGTTCAGTAGTTTCTAAACTTTAGCGTGCATTAAGATAATCTAAAGTGCTTTTGAAAACTTCAGTTTCTTGGACTTAATCCCCAAAATGTTTTCAATTAATACATCTAAATGGATCTCAGAACACATGACAGGCACCCTTGATGATTCTGAAACAGGTTCCATGGACCATTTTTTGAAAACCATTGCTTAGCCTGTGTAACTCCTAGCAGGTGGTTGTACGCCTGCTAGAAAACATACACACACTGTGTACCTTGGATCATTTAGAATTGTCAACATATTCTCAAGAAATAGGAAAAAAACATTTCATTATTTCACAAAAGAGGAAGGCACTGTTGTATCAGGTGTTTTATTTAAGATCATTAGGCATATTAAAGAAAACCAGTAATAGAGGCTAGAGTATAACTGGGCTCTCCTATACTAACTGGAGGCTACTGGGTTACCTATGCTTTCATTAGTGTCAAATTCCATTATTGCTCTGTGTTTAGCGTTCTTCTCAGAAGAGACATTCCTCAGGACTTGCTGCTTTAAAGGTTCAACCAGCTGAAAACATCTTTCATATTGTACAGCATTAAATTCAAAATAGATCTCAAAAAAGATTGAAAAAATAGAATTCACTGTCAGTATTTTTGGATGTGTTTTATTTTGCTTTGGGGCCAAAGATTGTATTAACAACTAATTATCTTGATTTTAAATTTTATTTTTAAAATAATAATATTTATGGCATACAATATATTTTCATATATGTATACATTGTAAAATGGCTAAATCTAGCTAATTAACATGTATATTACCTCACATACTCATTTTCTTTTTGTGATGAGAACACTTAAAATCTCTCAGCAATGTTTAAGTATATGATATGCTATTAACTATAGTCACCATGATATACAATAGATAACTTGAACTTATTTGAGTTTTAAAAAAAGACGTTATAGAATTTAAGACCCTATCTACAATACTGTTTAATTCATTCATGGATAAAAACATTCTAAATACTTGATATTAAAAATATTGAAGTCTAAACGTGATGCATTTGTACCATCATGAAGTATAGAAATGCCAGTGTTATTCATAGTTATTGTATTCAAGTAATGCATGCTATTTGTTGTACTTGGCCCTGACTTGAGATGGAAGCAAATGTTCATGTGTTAGTTTGGGTTGTTGTGATAAAATACCATAGAATGGGTAGCTTATAAACAACAGAAATTTATTTCTCACAGTTCTGGAGCCTGGAAGTCCAATATCAAGGTGCCAGCAGATTGACTGCTGAGGGCCTACTCTTCATAGAAGGCAGCTTCTCCATCTTCATATGGCAGAAGAAGCAAGGCAGCTCTCTGGGATCTTTTCTATAAGGGCACTAATACCATTAACAAGGAGTCTGCCCTTATGACTTAATCACCTCCCAAAGATCTCACCTCCTAATACTGCAACCTTGGGGGCCAGAATCTTAACATATGAATTTGGAGGGCCACAGGCATTCAGACCACAGCAGTTCATTTGCCAAGTAACTAAGGAACTTGTTACCACATCCTATATTATCACAGCAGAACATTTAATATGTTCCCTCAGTGATCCTGACCAGCAACATTCAGCAAACAAAGACAAAGGGACCCTCCAGCTGGTTTACCAGTGAAAGCTCTACTAAGTCTCCATCTGATGGAGACTCTTCTGTTGCCCATCTTACCGCATGGCAAGACTCTTGATAAGATATCTGACTTCTATCGTAGAACGAAAGTTAACAGTCTTACTAGTACTTAGATCTCTTGTGAAATCAGTCAATAAAAGTACCCTGTAGGGATTCTAAACCAAAGTCTGAAAGATATCCATATTTCTATTAATCTTATAATGTAGTTGTTTGTGTTTTTATAAATAAATTTAAACATAATCTAGATTAATACTAAAGTATTGCAAGGACAGAAGTAAAGGATTTGCTAATTAAGCATGGAGAGATACCAGCTCTATTCTCATATCCTAATAATTTGTGTTGCAAATGTACTATTGATGCTATAAATCAGCTGTTTTTTTTGAGGTTTTTATTAGCTAAAGTTCTCTGGTGAAAATTGTAATTTGCTGGCTAACATTGACATTCACCATAGTTTGCACATCAGCTATGGAAGATGTCTTAATAAAGGCTTTTCTTATTTTATAGGTAGGAAAACCAAGAAAGAATTGCCCAAATAACTGATATAACTAATCCTATCCTAGAAAGCCCCCAGATGAGGTATAGGATCATAATCCATTTTAGTGATGCTATGGCATTAGGCAGCAAGACGTTTGTATTGGCAGAGGGGTGGGGGAAGAGCAAGTGGTAAGATCTCTAGAAAAATGCTGGATTACAATCTCTGAGCAGTATGTCCTGCTTCTTGAGCGTAAGGACTGGAATGCACCAAAGATAATAGGAAATGAATTTAAATATATAATAGTGTATCTCGACCTCAAGCCTGGAGCTGAGCCACTGATCTAAGTCACTCCTCAAAGGACCTAGCAAGGCTGCTCTTACGTATTTCATATATACTGAGAATTTCCTTTCTACTAAATTACCTTTAATAAAAGAATATCAAATAGCCATATATTAGGTTCTTATGAAGTTCTCATGTTTCTGGGTGCTCTCAGTTATCTTGAACACAGAAGTATTTTTCTGGGAAGACAAAACAAGTGGATATTACCTCTTTTGATTCTAGTTTTAATGTGCATAAAGTCATCTGATGATAAAACTCACCTCCTTTATCCCCCCAAAAGGGGAAACACTCTAACATACTTAGGAATTATTCCTAGTGCCTCAAAAGTACAAATGTCTATTATAAACAAATACTTTTCTCTTTTCTGTGTACCTGAATGAATTCATAATTTAAAAAAGTATTTTTAAAAAGATGGAAGCAAGCAGACAAGACAACACATTGAGCATCCTTAGGGGCCCATGAAACGTTACCAACTCTTTCCAGGTGCATATGTTCCTTATAGATTTCTTGGGTCTTTTTCTAAGGTATTCCATTGTTCCCATAGGACCTTTAGGTAAGAGATTAAATTGAAGTGCCATTTATGATATAAGTTATCGCATTTATGAAGGCAAGATTGAGTTTATTTTTGTTTTGTTTCCCACAAAGAGTTCTCACTGAGAAACTTTTTACAAAAATGAAGAAAATATGTCAAAATTTTGAGTTACAGAACCTGAACCCAGTTACTTCATCAATTGACAGATCTAAATTCTGTGTTCTGCTGTCCTCCCATGTACCTAACACAGAAATGAGAAGCCCTGAAGCATCGGGTTAAGAGAACAAAAGTGGAGTTAGATGTATCCAAGTTCAAATCCTGGCTTGATATATATATATTTAAAGCAGTTGTGTAACCTTGGAAAAGTTGCTTTACCTCCATGAGTACCAGTGGTTTCATCCTTAAAATAGTAATTTTTATTATTTCCACCTCATGGGATTGCGTTGAGGATTAACTCAGGTGTTTGCAAAGTACCAAGCATAGTGCCTGTTTTAGTTCTCTTATGATGTTACGGTTCTGTAGGTTAGAAGTTGGATACAGGTCTCACTGAGCTGGGGGCAGCCAGGCTGCATTCCTCTTTTGGAGACTCTAGGGAGAAGTGGTTTCATTGTTCTAGCTTCTGGAGACCTCCCATATTCTCTGGCTCATGTCCCTTTTCTCTGTCTTCAAAGCCAGCAAGTGCCATCTCTCTGACCCTTCTTTTGTACTCACATCTCTTTGTTACCACAGTCATGAGAGGTTCTCCACTTTTAATGACACGTGATTATCTTGGAATCTCTGATAATCGAGGATGATCTCTACATCTCAAGGCCATTAATTTAGTTATATCTGTCAAGTCTTTTTTACCATATAAAGCAGCATATTTACAGGTTCCAGAGAGTAGGATGTGGCCATCTTTGGGGGTGCCTGCCACAGTGTCTAATGCTTTATTGGTAAGTCTAACATCATAATTAAAAAAGCTATTTTCATTATCACCATTCTGTTTGACATATTTTGGAGCTCAAAAATACTTGGTTTGAATTTTTTAAATAAATCGACTACCTAGAAAATTGGAAGATATTCTTTGTAGTGTGTATAGATAATGGCATAGGCCACTTATTTTAATAATACATTTATTCCTGTGATAATTCTTCCAATATTTTAATGTATTTTTATGTAGTATTTTAAACTTCTCAGAAGAATTACAGCATTTTGGAATTTAAAATAAGCTGATCCAGTTATCATTTTATAGTTGGAGAAGCTAAAGAATAAACAAGTTCAACATGGTGAAACCCCATCTCTACTCAAAATACAAGAATTAACTGGGCATGATGGTGCATGCCTGTAATCCCAGCTACTCAGGAGGCAGAGGCAGGAGAATTGCTTGAACCCAGGAAGTGAAGGTTACAGTGAACTGAGATTGCACCATTGCACCCCAGCTGCCTGGGGGAACAGAGCGAGATTCCATGTCAAAAAAAAAAAAAAATTGAATTACCTGATCACAGCCATACAGTCTGTTAGAGATCATGCTGGTGTAAGAAGCTCAATTCATTATTCTACCCCATCATGTTGCCTCCACCATCACCAGTATTAATGCCCAGCCTTTCTGTGGCCCCTACTGGGTTAAAGTCTTTGGCGCAAAAGTCTGTTAGAAAACCTTGGTTCCTACTGTGGTATGTGAATGGCCTCTTTCTCCACATTTCTGGGCTTTCATGTAGGGATCTGGGTCTGTACTCACCTGAAACCTGCCAAAGAGTTAATACAGCTCTCCGAATTATCCCATTCTCTGCTTTATTCATCAAAATTGTGATGTATGATCGGTAGGTTATATAGGTTTTCATGTTTCAGTGATTTTAGACAGAGGTTTCAAGCCAACTCCTGAATATCTTGGGAAGGAGGTCTTTAGGTGTAGATCTGTTGCCTTTCTGAATACTTTTTAATGTCTAAGACACAGATGCATACAGACAATAGAAAACATTAACAGCTATTCATACTGTTATTACAAATATCGAGAAATGAAATTTTAGGAAGAAAGACCTATATGTATATTTTCATGTATGTGTGTGTGTACATGTATATATATATATATACACACACACACACCACACATACATACACATACACACTCGAGGAAAAACCCACAGATTTATATCCCCATCAGTGAGTATTACAATTTTATAAACAAATTACAATATTAATAGCACTAAGAAGCTACAAATAGTACACTGCTGTCAGAAGTATGGGATGTGGAGGGGTGATACTATCAGCCCTACCTGGCGTTCTACAATGTCAGGAAATAGACACTGAACACTTATCTCCCCTAGTGAAGCCAAAAGCAGATTGGTGATGAAGCACACAATGAGTCTGCCACATCCTTCAAAAGGTTTTTCTTTCTTAATCCAAGATTAATTTTCTCTATCAGCAGGATCATCCTACATTTCTAGTTATACAAGTGGGAAACTAGCACGTGGCATGTAAAAAAGAGGAAGCCTCAGTAACAGTCCCCTTCAGGCCACCTGAAACGTGCTTTGAAGATTCACACTAGTCAGGCAGTTGCCTAATTCACAAAGTGTTCAATTCTACTTTGGAGCCTAAAGAAAAGCAAACCACATGAACTCTGATGTTCGTTATTATTTCACCATCTATAACCAATTCTAATGGTCTGTGAAGAGGTGCATTCATTCTACTGCTTTTTTTTTTTCAAGTTACCCAAACTTAGTGTCTTAAACCAACATAAATTCATCTTACAGCTCTGGAGGTCAGAATTCTGAAATGAGTTTCACAAGACTACAGTCAGGTCGTCAGTAGGGCTGGTTCCTTCTGGAGACTCTGGGGCAGAATCTGTTTCTTGATTGTGTCCAGCTTCTAGAGACTGCCTGTATTCCTTGGCTCATGGACTCTTTCTGGCATCACTGTGACCTTTGCTTCTGTTGTCTCATCTCCTTTCCTGACTCTGACCCTCCTGACTTCCTCTCATAAGGATACCTTTGATCACATTGGACCCAGGTAGGCAATACAGGCTCAACGCCTCATCTTAAGATCCTTTACTTAAGCACATAAGTAAAGTTTCTTTTCCCATATGATATGGTTCGGGTCCCCACCAAAATCTCATGTCAAAAGTTTCCAATGTTGGAGAAAGGACTTGGTGGGAGGTGATTGGATCATGGGGCAGATTTCCCTCTTGGTGTTCTCGGATGGTGAGTGAGTTCTCACAAGATCTGGTTGTTTAAAAGTGTGTAGTACTTCCCGTTAGATCTCTTGCCTGCTCCACCATGGTGAGACATGCTTGCTTCCCCTTCACCTTCTTCCATGTTTGTAAGTTTCCTGAGGCCTCTCAGCCATGCTTTCTGTACAGCCTGTGGAACTATGAGTCAATTAAACCTCTTTTCTTCATGTATTACCAAATTTCAGGTAGTTCTTTATAACAGTATGACAATGGATTAATACATCATAGAAGGAAACATATTCACAAATTTCAGGGGTTAGGATGCAGGTGTCTTTGGATGATTCAGCCTACAGAAGGTAGAGCTACCATAGCATCCCATGAATTCATGCTGATGATCTTTTCTGGTGAGACTAAAGGAAAGCTGTACTTGACAGCTTTATCTGGAAATTCTGCTAGTGGAATTCTGCTAGAAAAATTCTGCTAGAGAAGGGCTGACACTCCCTTCTCTGTAAATATACAAACTCTCAACCTTTCCTAATATACCTAGATATATCTGAGAAGGAAAGCGGTTCTTCAGATTGTGTTTCAAATTTAGTTTGCTTTGTTTCAAATAGGATATCTAACATTTGAAATTAAAATGTAACCCCTTTAAGAAGTCTCCAACTAAGATAGACTTAGGGAGTGAGGGTTAAGCCATGCTTTGTGACAGCTTCAGCAGAAGGCAGTGGGTGGTGGTAATGGTAGCAAGTAAACAACTTCATTCTCATGTTAAACTTTCCCAGGAAGTTGGAGTGGGGGTCTGGAAATGCCTACCCTGGGATATATGGTAAAACATCAAAATCAGACAATGTTGGATAAAATGTAGATGTGAGAGGCTCTCAAGCTTCCTGGTTGGACCACATAATATCATATAAAACAAGGGAAACAGATAAAGGGGTAAAGGTAGCTACGGTCTCCTATAGTAGCTTTGAAATGGAAATTGAACTTTGCATTTTTAATTTGAATCACTTAGGTACTTGCTTCTTTTAAGGGTGATACCTTGGTCTGGTGTACAAGTGCTGCCGTACCAATAGGATTTTTCTTTTTTTAAAAAAATTTGCTTTTTTTGCCAACTTTTTTTTTCCTCTTGCCAACTTTTAAGTTCGGGCTTATGTGTGTAGGATGTGCAGGTTTGTTACACAAGTAAATGTGTGCCATGGTAGTTTGCTGCACAGATTATCCCATCACCTTGATATTAAGCCCATCATCCATTAGCTCTTCTTCCTGAAGCTCTCCCTCCTCCCATCCCTTCGACAGGCCTTCATGTGTTTTGTTCCCTCCTGTGTGTCCATGTGTTCTCAGCATTCAGCTCCCACTTATAAGTGAGTACTGTTTTTCTTTAATAGTGCATAGCCACTACCCGGAACCACTGAAATACATACTTTATCCTCTCCCAGGCCTGACCCTTCCATCAGAAACTGCTGAACCTCCCAAACTAAAAGAAGATCTACAGAGGTCTTCCAGGACCATGGTGTAGCCTTATGGCCAGCATTTGTGATTGTTTGATATCTATGCCATACTAGTCATTAAGTACTGTGAATATCACTCTATTGAACCCGGTGGTGATAAAGGTAAGCCCATTAGTTTAGTTAATTAAAAAATAACAGTGTGAGCTTCACAGCAAGCTCAGAAATTACTACTACTGAGTAGGGAACTCTGCAAATTCAGATAAAAATGGGAATCTTTAAGGGAGCAATTAAAAATAAGCAGAGAAATAAATTTATGCAAAATTTTAAGATATTTCTTGGCATTCATTCTTGCTTTAAAATAATACCTTAGTTCATAAAACCCTCCACATAAGCTTTGCACATGCTTGTATTAATATTAATTAGTAAGTTTATAATATTAAGAATAAAGGCAAATATGACTTTGCTGATTGGTTGCTTTTGCCTTTTTAACCATCAGAGCCTAATGAATGTCAAGGCTCAAATTATAGATATTTTATAAGCCTACCCTGGCATTAGTGATGCTAGTGCCAGATTAAAGGGACAGATTCTAGAGATACCTTCTAGTTCTAAGAGGTTAGAGGTGACCTATGATACAATTTCACAGTGTGTTACAAACCATTTAATTTTGTTTGTTGGTATCTACATCTGACTTGTGTTAGATGTTTATGGAATTAGAATAGGCATTGAACAGTTACTCTATATGTTATTTTCCTAATTATTCCTGAAGTTTCTTAGTATTGAGCATGGTCATTTTAACCATATAATCATTAAATATATGCTCAGAAAAATAAAAATATGAAATAAATGACATATTCAGTGCTAGAAAGGAGATAGAAAACAATCTGAAGTAGTTATTTCTAAGATCATATTCTACAGCTTTGCTTATATTCCTTGGCATCCTTAATATTACAGTATTGCTGTGATAGTGGCTGTTACTACTACAGTTAAAAACCTTATTAAAATTCTGCAAGGGCAGTAATGACTACAACTCTCTACAATTTAGGGGAAATAGATTTCTGCTGTTGAGTACTTTGTTCTCCTTGAAAATCCATTTTTTAATTTAATAGTTAATTTTTGTAGCACTTAAGCTTATTATTTAACATTTCTGTGGCACTTGGTATTTAAAAAGTCCTTTACAATGATTAATTGTTTCTTACACCTCAGTTTCATAAGGCAAATTTGGCCTAATTAAAATTGTTGAATCTAGCATAAAATGGAGGCCAAGTTTTCCGCTTTAAATTGCAATGATTTCCATAACTGATTTTTTTTTTAAAATAATAAAAATTGGGATCAAAGCCTAAAAATAAAATGTAAAATTCAGAGCTCTGAATGTCCACCTCTTATTCACATGTGTGTTTTTCTATTTTATTGTGGGATTAGAGGAGGACCTTCTTCCCTGCTACTAAATCACAGAATTTTTCTCTGCTGAGAGATTAAAAAATGTTAAAGTGGTGATTTACCAATGTTCACTTTAGGTTTCAGATTTTATGGAATATCTTTTTTCCACCCCTTTACTTTTAGTCTATTTGTCTTTATAGAATTGGTTTTTCTGAAGGCAGCCTATAGTTGGCTCTTGTTTGTTTATCCATTGAGCCACTGTAAACCTTGTAATTGGGGAATTGAGACCATTCACATTGTGTTAAGTAATAACTTAGCACTGCCATATTGTTGCTTGTTTTGTAAATTGTCTCTTCCTTTCTATTGATTTCCTTTGTGGTTAAGTGATTTTCTCAGGTACTATGTTTTCATTGCTTTTTAGTGAATTGCATTTAGTGAATCTATTACAGGGTTTTGCATTGTGGTTACCATGATGCTTACAAAAATCATTTTATAGATTTAAAAAGTTATTAAAGGCTGGGTGCAGTGGCTTATGCCTGTAATCCCAGCACTTTAGGAGGTCAAGGTGGGCAGATCATCTAAGGTCAGGAGTTTGAGATCAGCTTGACCAACGTGGTAAAACTCCATCTCTACTAAAAATACAAAAAACTAGCTGGGCATGGTGGCTTATGCCTGTAATCCCAGCTACTTAGGTGGCTGAGGCAGGAGAATCGCTTAAACCCAGAAGGCAGAGGTTGCACTGAGCCAAGATTGCACCATTGCACTCCAGCCTGGGCAACAAGAGTGAAACTCAGTCTCAAAAAAAAAAGTTATTAAGGAGATGACAACTTACCTTAGATCACAAAGAAAAGAAGCAAACAAATAAAAAAATTGAAAAACCTCTCTACACTTTAACTCCATTCCCTGCCCCCACATTATGGCTTTGTCTCAATTTATATATATTTTTTGCCTATCTCTTAATAGGTTGCTGTAGGTACTATTGTTTTTAATAGATTTGCCTTTTAGGCTTTATATTTTTGGATTATGAGTAGATTGCATACCACAAATCCAGTATGAGATATTCTTGACTTATGCATATAATTAATTTTGCCAGTGGTTTTATACCTTCAATTTTTTTCTTTTTGCACATTAGCTTCTTTTTCTTTCAGATTTAAGAACTCCTGAAAGATGGTTCTAGTGGTGGTGAATTCTGTCACCTTTTGTTGGTCTGGGAAAGACTTTATTTGAAGGATATTTGAAGGATAGCTTTACAAAATACAGTATTCTTGGATGGCAGTTGTTCCCTCCTGGCCTGTGTGGCTTCTATTGAGAAGTTTGTTGCCAGACAAATGGGAACTCCTTTGTATGTTATTTGCTTCTTTTCTTTAAATGCTTTAGGATCTTCTCTGTCTTAACCTATGAGTTTGATTGTTAGATACCTTGGGGTAGTCTTATTTGGATTGAATCTGTTTAGTGTTATCTTGATGTCCTGTACCTGGGTGTTTATCTCTTTCCCAAGTTTTGGAAAGTTTTCTATTTTTTTAAATAAGCTTTCTACTTCTAGCTCTTGCTTAACTCCCTCTTGAACACTAGTAATTCTTAGATTTGGTCTTTGAAGGTGAATTTTTAATATCTTGTAGATAATCTTTGTTTCTTTTATTTCTTTTTTTTCTTTTTTCTCCTCTGTATTTTCAAATAGCCTGTCTTTGAGCTTGCTGCTTCTTTGATCTGCTTGAACTATTGTGCTGTTGAGAGCCTTTAATGAATTTTTCAGTTCAACATATGTATTTCTCAGTTTTAAGGTATCTGTTTGATTTTTAAAAATTATTTACATCTCTTTGTTAAATTTATCTGAAGAATTTTTTAATTTTCTATGTTATGGTGGAGATCAGTGAATTTCTTTAAAACTGTTAATCTGAATTCTTGGCCAGAGAATTAATATATCACCATCTTGTTACTGGTTCCTTTATCTCTTTGAAGAGGTCATGGTTCCCTGTTGGCTATTTGTTTCTTGTGGATATATATCTATGACTTTGCATTGAAGGATTATTTAGTCCAGTCTTCTGTGTCTGGCATATTTTTATTTTTATTGGATGTGTTTGCTTAGAGATTCTTTGTAATTTACCTCTTGATTTTCTTTCTTTTGTTTTCTAATTTTCTGCCAGGTTACTGTATTCTTTTGACACGTTTGCTTGCTTCTAGTAAACAACCAGTGTACTGTTTATTCTGAATAGGATAGGTTCCACAGTGGATATCCTAGTAGTGTGGGAAGGCTGGCTATGGGTTTGTGCCCAGGGACCTGAAGAACAAACCTCCAGTAGTGCGGTACTGCAAAACACCCACTCTGATTGAGCGTCTCCTTTGGCCAAGTTACAGAGCAGAATATTCCTGGCTGGGTATGGTAGTTTCACCTCCCTACTTTGTCTCCAGCTGTCATCAGTGATACTTCTTTTCTTCCTCAGGAACTCCCGATGTGTCTCATGTGTTGAGGCAGAGACAGGTCTCCTGCTAGAGAACAGAAGATGGTGGGGAAGCTGATTGTCTTCCTCAATCTCATTTTTTCCATGGACCAGGCCCAGGTCCCCCATGCTTTGTGCAATTGAGGGACTTGGTGCCCTGTGTCCCAGCTGCTCCATCCATGACCAAAGTGGGTCAAGGTACAGCTCAAGCTGTGGCTTCAGAGGGTGCAAACCCCAAGCCTTGGCAGTTTCCACATGGTATTGAGTCTGCAGGTACACAGAATTCAAGAATTGAGGTTTGGGAACCTCTGCCTAGATTTCAGAGGATATATGGAAATACCTGGATGTCTAGGCAGAAGTTTGCTGATGGACAGGGGCCTTCATGGAGAACCTCTTCTAGGGCAGTGCAGAAGGGAAACGTGGGGTTGGAGCCCCCACACAGAATTCCTACTGGGACACTGCCTAGTGGAGCTGAGAGAAGTGGGCCACCCTACTCCAGATACCAGAATGGTAGATTTACCAAGAGCTTGTACTGTGTCCCCGGAAAAGCTACAGACACTAAACACCAGCCTGTGAAAGAAGCTGGGAGGGAGGCTATCCCCTGCAAAGTCACAGGGGTGAAGCTGCCAAAGACCATGGGAACCCACCTCTTGCATCAGTGTAACATGGATGTGAGACATGGAGTCAAACAAGATCATTATGGAGCTTTAGAATTTGACTGCCCCACTGCGTTTTGGACTTGCATGGGGCCTGTAGCCCCCTTGTTTTGGCTAAATGTCTCCCATTTAGTATGGCTGTATTTACCCAATGCCTGTACCCCCATTGCATCTACAAAGTAATTAACTTGCTTTTGATTTTACAGGCTCATAAGTGGAAAGGACTTGCCTTGTCTTGGATGAGACTTTGGACTGTGGACTTTTGAGTTAATGCTGAAATGATTTGAGACTTCGGGGGACTATTGAGATTTCATGATTCGTTTTGAAAAGTGAAGATATGAGATTTGGGAGGGGCAAGGAGTGAAATGATATGGTTTGGTTCTGCGTCCCCACCCAAATCTCATTTTGTAGTTCCCATAATTCCCATGTGTTATGAGAGGGACCCGGTGGGACACAATTGAATCATGGGGGCAGGTCTTTCCTATGCTTTTCACATGATAGTGAATTGGTTTCATGAGATCTGATGGTTTTTATAAATGAGAGTTTCTCTGCACAAGCTCTTTTTGCCTGCTGCTGTCCACATAAGATGTGACTTGCTCCTCCTTACCTTTTGCCATGATTGATTCCTCCTTAGCAATGTGGAACTGTAAGTTCAATAAAACTCTTGTAAATTGCTCAGTCTAGAATATATCTTTATCAGCAGCATGAAAACAAACAAATATAAGTATATTGTTTAATTTCCACATTTGTCAACTCCCAGATTTTTCTTGAATTAAAAATTTATTTTTAATTTTATTTCATTTTAGTCAGAGAACACATTTATTTAATTTTAATTCTTTTTATTGTTTGAGACTTGTTTTACGGCCTAAATTATGGCCTGTACCGAAGAATGTTCCATGTGCACTTAAGAATGTGTGCATGTACCATGCTATTTTTGTTACTGTAGCCTTCTAGTATAGTTTGAAGTCAGGTAGTATGATGCCTCCAGCTTTGTTCTTTTTGCTTAGGATTGTCTTGACTATATGGGCTCTTTTTCAATTCCATATGAAATTTAAAGTAGTTTTTTCTAATTCTGTGAATAAAGTCGATGGCAGATTGATGGGGATATCATTGAATCTAAATTACTTGGGGAAGAATGGCCATTTTCACAGTATTGATTTTACCTTTCCATGAGTATGGAATGTTTTCTCATTTATTTGTGTTCTATCTTATTTTCTTTAGCATTAGTTGTCTTATTTGAAGTTCTCCTTGAAGAAGTCCTTCATATCTCTTGTAAGCAGTGTTAATTATATTCACATTGTTGTGAAACAGATCTTCAGAACATTTTCATCTTGCCGATTTGAAACTCCGTACTCATTAAACAACAACTCTCTTTTCCTAGCCCCTGGTAATCACCATTCTACTTTTTGTTTCTATGAATTTACCCACTTTAGATACCATACGTAAGTAGAATCATACAGTATTTGGCTTTTTGTGAGTGGCTTATTTCACATGGCATAACATCCTCAATGTTCAACCATGTTGTAGCATATGATGGGATTTCCTTATTTTTTAAATCTGAAAAATATTTTATAGTTTCTATGTATCACAGTTTGTTTACCTTTCACTTGTTGATTGGTGTTTGGGTTACTTAACACCCCTTGGCTTTTGTAAATAACTCTCCTCCCCACATCCACAAAACATACATTTTTCTCAGTATCACATTATACCTATTTTAAAAGTGACCACGTAATTGGAAGTAAATCACTCCTCAGCAATTGCACAGCATTTCAGTTTTAAATAAAATATTGGTTGGCTGCTTATTTGTTATTTTCAACCCCTATTCCTTCCTGTTTCCATTGATAAGCACAATTATTGGCATAAAAGAGGTTTTTAATACCCATTTTTAAACTGCATTCTAGCCTGGGCAATAAAACAAGAATCCCATTCTCTCTCCCTCTTTCTCTTCCCCTTTCTTTCTCTCTTTCATTCTTTTTTTTCTTTCTTTTGCTGT